>CM076575.1:895895234-895991729 GCA_034641835.2 Pinus albicaulis
TAGCTGCATGCATATCAGATCTAGTGGAGACCCAGTTGAGTTCTAGGTGAAAGGGAAGTTAACTATCAATTGTAGGATTATCTTCTTGCACACATGCAGGAAAACACCCATTGGAGTTCCCATGATACTTGTGCAGTCAAGGCGGGAAAGAATTCCTATCTTTTAGGGATCTTTACCATATGGGATTGTGCAAGCAAGGCAGGTTGTCTAGAGGCTGAGAATTGGCTATGTGTTGGTCAGTTTTACATATTATAGTGTGAGACAATAAGTTGATGTACTGAGGGCTCTTGTGAGAAGATTTTTTTATGTAATTGTTTCATGATCCATGCTTAATATCTGATAGAAGATAGTGGGGTTTTTAGCTGTAATCTTTCCTCGGGAAATTATTTGTGTTGTGTGTGATTGATCTTTCTTCATGTTCATGTGATTAGCGATTGTGTTTTTAATTCCGCAAAATATTTGTAGAAGCGATTTAGTATTTAACTTTAGTACATGGTTAGATCGGGTGAATCCAAGATATACATGCTTCTTGTATAATTTCTACAAATATTAATGGGGATAAATATCAAAGCTAGTTAGGTTTTTGAGATTCCTAAAATTTTTGAAATTGAGTCTTTAAGGAGAATGAGGCATGGTTGTCAATAAGGGTTATCCTAGGTGGTTGGGAGGTGGGATTGGAATCCTCCTGACCTGGGTTCTATTATCACAAGTGACATGAATAGATTTTATGTAATAGATGGAATATGTATATTCCTTGTGTGGAATATATAGACTTGTATCTGTGAAAAAATGGGGGAATAAGGCATGGGCTTGCCACCATGGGTGATTCCCATGACGCATAGAATTAACATGTACATGAAGCAATTATTGAAGATGTTGAAACATGTAATAATAGTAGGTTCATCATACTTTTGGATTTTCTGCATATAGTCAATTAACTAGGAAAGTCGACTAAGTAAGCATTGGGTTGCTCAAGTCGACCAAGATAGTTGACAAGTGCATAGGTTGAGACAAAAATGGAGTTTGATGCATTCCCTAGACAATCAATGTCAACTATCTCTTTATTTCTTTAAGGTATTTAGTTATACTTTAGGCTATATATAGATGGTCTTATGTATCTATCTATCATGGAAGTTTATTGAATATTTTTTTGTTTAAATGTTTGTTGGCCTATGCTCACTTGTTCTTAAGTGTTGTGATGGTGTATTTAGGCACCACTTCTTCTTGGAATTTATAAATCTTCATATTTGCAAATTTATTAATTCTCCAACAAAGTTTGGTCCATCAGGAATCATGAATAACCCATTAATTGTGTACATGTTAATAAGGAGCCTCGCAGAAATAATAAGAAAGGCTTAAGAGGAGTAGAACCATGTAAATAATCAATTGATACAAGATTTAATTGAAATAAAAAACTTCTATGACATAATAATGAATATGGATAAAGCATGAATTTTAGTAAAATATCA
The DNA here is from genome assembly GCA_034641835.2 of Pinus albicaulis. Lineage (NCBI taxonomy): Eukaryota > Viridiplantae > Streptophyta > Pinopsida > Pinales > Pinaceae > Pinus > Pinus albicaulis. Next base: position 895,896,704 of record CM076575.1, read on the forward strand.
AGAGGACCTAGAAATATTTCTCTATTTTAATCTCACATGAATCATTGGAGAGTTTTTATGACACGCATAAGTGAAGTAAATCCTAAAAATTCAATTTTTTGAGAGAGTTAAATAAGGATAAATGTCATAAAAGCAATGGAAAAATAACCAGTAGGAATGAAACAAATGCTTCATCATCAAAATTTAAGAAGTATTTGTAGTTGTGTGATCTCTTAGGAAGTCGAAAAATAAGATTTTTTTTTTTTTTTTTTAACTTGATAGATAAAGCTTTAGTACAGTAGAGGCATCACCCATCTAGGTAAAGACAATAAGAACGATATGTAAACTGCCATGGATATTTCATTGGAATAGTTTGGCATAACAAATCTTACAATATTGTGAAATGTTTTAATTTGCAGTGCATTACCTTAGATCTTAGATTTAATATTACTAGCATAGCACTTAAAGTTATGAAACAAGTTGAAATGGAATAAAAGAAACGAGAAAATGAACATGTCATCCACACAAATGAACTCAAGATGTGACCTATGCTACCTAATATAGGAGGAAACCTAGCTAGAAGGTGATGCCTATGTTTTTCTTTCTTTTTCAAAGTTATGAAATTTAGTACAAAGAAAGGGGCACTCACTATGGAGTTGCAATGGACAAAGTGACCTAAATGATTGTTATGGAAATATTATACCTCATTTATTATGATTTAATATCCCAATCCTAGATTCTCCACTCAAGAATGGGACAATAACAACACCAAAAGAATGAACCCCCTTCCTTTCTTAGCAGCCTAGTATTTAACATAACCCAATAGCCATTTAGGACTAGAGTTAGGGTTTTTACATGCCTTAACCCTTAATTGGTGTTATGGTTTTGGACCTTGTAAAATATATTTGAATGTACACATGTTAATAACCCCACATGTGTGAGTAATTGATATTGATGTTGCATCCTCTCTTTACCACCATGGTTAACAAGGTAGGACAACTTGTGAGAGGCATAATTTCCACATATGAACTCCATTTGAGGTGATTTACATACCATAGAAAGTTTTTGGTTTGTAGAAAAATGTTAAGGGGTTACAAGTTAATCTCACAAAATTTTGACCCAAAAAGTGTTGTTTTATGCCTCAAGCCAGCTATGAAGGTTTTTGGACCCCAAATCACGAAACTATGATATGCCCGTAAAATGGGCCTTGAAATCCAATTCTTCCAATATTTCACCCATAAAGTACCAAGATAGATGAAAATATATTCCATTTTATATCATAGATTCATACCTCCCCATATAGGGAGGATTTTGTTCCCCGAAAAAATTCATTGAATGAAGTGAGGATTTTTTTTTCTACCCTCTTTCCATAGTACCATTTGGCCTTGCTTGAAATTTTCCATTTTAACCAAACTTACCAGAGTTCATATTTCCCTTTGTGGTATTTCTATACTTCTTCAAAACAACTATATCTTCTTCTAACTCTACTTGAGCTTCTAGTTCTTAGTCCTTTATTATAGGTATGGCTTGCTTCTTTATTTCATGATCCAACATGGAAGGTTGACAGAGTTTTAAATTTTCCACATTTATTATAGGATAAATGTGCAAATATGGGGGTAAATTGAGTCTATAAGCATTATAACCAACTTTCTCCAATACTTCAAAATGACCATACTACCAATCCATGATATTCTTACAAAGACCCTATAGCTTTTAAATTTTTTTCCACCTTAAATGCTTTCTCATTTTTGTGCTAATCATGTTATGCCTTGTACTTTTCTTGTGACTTTTTCAATTTCTCTTATACCTACACATGGATTTACCTAATATTTTCAACAATATTTTCTACTTGAAATATATCTCCTATGATGTCTTCCCACAATGATCTTTATTGTCCATATACAACATATAAGCGAAATTGTACCGGGTAATACCCAAACCAAGTTTCAAAATAGGACTTACATGTAAAAGTGCGGATTACTTTGTTATACGAATGTTGAATATAAATTAAATTTTCATCTTAGGTCATTCGATGCTTATGATAGTAAGTTGAACTAATTCCCCATTGAATACTTTTATTTCCCATATATCTATGGGTGTAAAGTTGTATATCTCTTCAACTTGGTGTCCATGTGCTCCCACAGTGTAGTCCAAAAGGCATTGAGAAATCCATTATCGTTATCAAAGATGATCCTCCTTGGTATCCAAAAGTGCACCCAAACCTTTTAAAAGAGCATATTTGATGCTTCCTGTGCTTAAATGGTCTTTCTAAAATACAGTATAATTTACATATTGCTAAATCTATCAACTATTACCAAATGATAGTCATGTCTTTTGTTGGTTGTGGAACACCACCCACAAAATCCATGTACATGCCTAAGGTCAAGTGGGTACAAGTAAGGGATGTTATAAACCTTAATTTTTTTTACTAGGCTTGTTAGTAAACCCAAATTATGCATCAGTTATCCCAAGGTCCAATGGGTATAAGTAAGGGATGGTATAAACCTTTATTTTTGTTACTAGGCCTGTTGGTACAAAAAATTTATGCATCCTATAATAAACTAAGCTACATCTTCTTCCATTTTGTGCCAATACACATACCTGTTGTAAGTTGGCAACCAAATTCTCATTGCTAAAATGTCTTACAACCTTTGGAGTTGCTAACCTATCTAATAAGTTGAAAGCTTTCACCTTTAGGAACATAGATATTGTCTATCTTGTGGAGAAAATCATTCTAGAGATTATAATAAGTATTTCCATCACCTTCTTCTACATGAATTTGGCCCCATAACTACTAAAACACCTCTTTAAAGTCCTCCTTTTTCATATATGCCTCTTTATATGAATCATGGGTAAAAGGATCCATGTGCATAAGAGTTCCCAAAGCTAAAATATTGGATGTTGGATGTTTCCTAACTTATTATCATTTCCATTTTTATATTGTATTACAAGAAGAAATTTCTACAAAATCCTCATCCACTTGTAGTTTCTAGCTTGTTGAAGTTGACTCTAGGATTGCAAATATTATAGTGCCTAGTGATATATGTGGATTATGCTTTCCTTCACCATTAGATAGTGCTTCCACTTCTTAACATATTGAATTGGGGTGAAGATTTCCTTATCGTACATAAGGAAGTTCAAATCTCCACCATGAAACATTTCATGATGATATCATTCCAGCTTACCTCCTTACATTAAGAATGCTCCCATAGCATATCCATTTGTGTCCATCTCCACTTCAAAATAATTTAAAATTAGGTAATTAAGAACAAGTGCTTGATTTATCTTCCAGTTTATCTCATTGAAATCCCTCTACCAATTAATTTCCCACCAGAAAATCTTACTATTGTCTATTATGGCATGAAATGGTGTGACTATAATTTAAAAGGGTGCTACAAAATTCCATCAATATTGTGTTTTTCAATCGAATCTCATAAATTCAATGACATTAGTAAGAACTAGGCACTTGAGGATGGCATCCATATTCATGAGATTTATCTTGAGTCTCTTTCCACCAATCACATACCCCAAATACTCGAACAGTCTTAGGTTAAAATTTCATGTAATAAAGGTTAATAAAGGAAAAATAATACCAAGGACATTGGACAAGTATTCCAAGTTGAATGTTGGGAAAATAACTATAGTGGGCATCATTTTTGGTTTATTTATAGCTACGTAAATTGAAAAATGAATTTTCAAAGGCAAAGATTCATTAATTGGCATTTTATTTATGAAAATAAAGGAAAATAGGAGAAAATGAAGGTGAAGAGACACAGATTTTCATGAGAGAGAAATTAGAGGAAAATGAAGAAAATAGAGGCCTCAATGATAAAAAGGCTTCTAAGGATTATTTCACAGCCTTTTGTGAGTTTTCGCTTTGCTCCCTCACACTTTTTCACACTTAGAGAATTCTTGGAGCACTTGGGAATTCACTTGGATTCGAGAAAGAAGGAAAAGGACAAGCAAGGAAAGCAAGGATAAGATTGGATTGACAGCTTTGGAAGGAGGATTTTACAGGTAACAGGTTGTGTTTGTGATTTCCTAGCTGAGGTGTGAATGCATGGTACATGATTTTTTTTATTTGGTTCATTTGTTGTCATTTGCATGGATTTTTTCGGGTTTGACAGTGGTTTAATCCTTGCCTTTCCATTTCTTGGATAGTTATGGTGTGATGGGATTCATCTATTGGTTGAGCTATGGATTTCCAAAATATTTTAGAACCAGTTGAAGTTTTATCAAGAAAATTTCCAAGGGTTGGGGATGGAAATGGTTTTCTTCGAGAATCTCTTGACAGGTGGGTGGAAGCAGAAAATTTCCCTAAAGGGATGGTGAATGCATTTTGAGGCATCCAAGCTTGTTTTGGTTGTGTTCTCATGACCAGTTTTGGTGAGATCGCGGCAGTTTGAGGGTGGAGGTGGTTTAACCTATGTATTCCCTTAGTTTTTTATGTCTTGGTTTATCCCATGAGATCCCACATTCATGCTTGGAATATGGCATGGGGGTTATTGGATGAAAGAAATATTTGGTCCATCTTAATCTATGGTCAAGTGGTACATGGAAGTCCCTGACTTGGTTTGATTTTACATATGTTAATAAGAGTTATTTTCCTCTTTTGTTTTATGAGAATTTATGTTTATTATTATGTGGCTTTTATGGTTATATTTTCATGGTTAATATCCTGGTAATATGTTGGTTATAAGCACGATACTATAACATGTTCTAGTTATAAATCTTGTTATGGTTACAACTACTTGAGAGGTCATTAGACCTCATCGGTGATTCATAGCTAAAGAATAGATATTTTCACTCAGATATGCATTCATTACATATAGCTTACATGTTTACCATGTGTTTGACGGAATTTCTAGCATGTTTTGTTTAGTCTAGATCAAGTTTCTAACTCAAGTTTGTATGTTTATCCTATTCATTTTGTCATTTATCATTCTAGAAAGTATCAGCCAATTTTGGGCAGTGGTTTGGAGCTTGAATTAGAATTGTTTCTCATATCTCAGGACCATGCCCTCTGAACTTGGCAAGTTAGATCACAACCGCACTCAGGAAATGTTGTAGATGCATTTGGAGGTCTTCGACCACACACAGGCCTTGTAATGCATGCGGTTGGGAGCCTAGGTCAGTGAAAAGGAGCCCCAGCTTACGGTTGGGTCACATGGGGTGGTTATTTATCCCTTGAGTGTCTTTAATCCCTAATGGATGTTGTGAGTTTTCATTATGTGGTCATTTTGTAGGCCCTGCTTCCTTAACTGGAGCTGGGAGGTCGGTCATGTCATAGTGGCACTCTACTTCACATTTACCCAAAGGGCTTGTAAAAGTGGGTAAATTTGGGGTGGCACGTTACAAATTGGTATCAGAGATTCAAGGTTCAAACGCATGGATTCGATGGGATAGATACATGATGTTTTGCATGCATTTACATGGTTATTTTTTTGGGGCATGAGGTCATTGTATGTAGTTAATTTTATCATGCATGATGTTGATATGTTGATATGAATATGTACATATGTATCATGCTAATTTGGAATGATTTGGGCATATGAGATAGCCTCCCCTGAACTTCACTGAGGTATGTTTGATTATTTTATGTTTGGTTTAGCTGACATGGTATGTTTGCGGGAGAAATAAAATCATAGATGACAAGCATAATGGTGGTTTACAGTTCACATGACTCTCCTCCTAGATTCAATGAGCAACATAGAGATGAGTACTCTCCTGACATAGCGGCCATCTTGAAAAGTTTAAAGGCAAAAATTAGGAGTTTCAAAGGTGATAATGACATAATCATTCAGTCAGAGGAAATAATTTCCAGGGCATAGGAAAAGAAAGCATAGGTAAATGCAGTGATCCTTCATAGTTTATCAGATTTGCAGAGATAAGGACAACCATAAATCAGTTATAGACAGGGGTAAATGACAAATGGGGCATATCGTAGCAGGTCCTATGGTTGGCACAGGCCATACAGGGATGACACAGTTAGAGGTGGTAGATGGATGGATACACTTGATAATAGAGGTAGTGGTTATGGGTTATATTCTCATTCTGGTTCAAATAGGCATCGTGGTCATCATCGGTATCATCCTTACAAGAGGAGTGAGATGGGATACTTACTAGATGAGTTCAATAAATCCAAGCCTCCTACATTCGATGGAGAGTTGAAGAAACTGAAATATGAAAAAGCATGGTTACTTGGAATGAAGAATTTCTTTGAGTTGCATGATTATACAGAGAACATGAAAGCTAGGATATCCATTTTCAGTCTCAAGGGAAAAGAAGACATTTGGTGGGAAGATGTGAACTGTGTTAGAGGCATCAGGATAGAGGAGTTTAGTTAGCATGAATTCAAGAGACTCTTTATGAAGAAGTAATTGTCAGAGGGATATGATGATGGTAAGGCTAAGGAGTTCTATAAGTTTAAGATGGGATCAATGAAGAATGAATAGTATGTGACTAAGTTTCTATAATTATTGAGGTATGTCTCATTTATTAAGGACAAGAAAACAAAGTTTTAGAGATTCATCAGTGGAATACCATTGGAATTAAAGGATCGAATTGAGTATTATGAGCCTCAATCATTGGAGGAAGTCATTAGGAAGTTGAAGCACTGCTATGAGAAATCAAATCGTAAGACTGAGCCTAAGCATGACTAGAAAGAAAATGACAAGACCAAAGGAAAATGGCCTCTGAATCAGGAAAGACCTCAAGATTCAAGTGAGAAAGAAAATGTGGCTCCTTGCAAGAAATTCAGTATAGCAGAGAAGGGACATTGATGTCAGCCTAAAGAGCATCAGAATAAGGGTAGTCACAGAGAAATATTGCAGTGGATTTGTGGCAAGGATCACCATAGGAAGGATTGTCTATTGTATTAGGGTGGTGTTGAAGCCCCGAAAATCAGGTCTACAACAAGGGGGATACCCACCCGGTCCGGACCTTGGTCGGCAGCTCCTTTTTCGTTTGGTATAGTGGGTCCGACTAGGGATAATGGGACCAATTTCCCAATATGTGTGTGTGTGTTGAGAATTGATATTTCCTTTCTAAAAGTTCCTAAATGAAATGCTTTTATTCTAACTCTAATCTAAAAACATGCAATTGTATTCTAATAAACAGAAATGTCTAATTCTACACTAACCCGGGATGTAATATTTCCGTTATGCGATATAAAATGATTTCAAATAACAATTGGTAATAAAGATCATTCAACTGTTATAAGAAAAGAATTCAATAAATATAAACCACTTCGTATAAAAAGTTAGATGAAACAATTGTGAAAAACATATCGCATAGTGAGCTACTCATATATTAAGCATAAATAAATAGCTATCACCGTACAAAAGTGCCAAATGATAACTCAAGCATTCAAGCATCAATATATAAACAACTAAACATGAATATCACTTTAACACAAAGGAAAAAATAGTTAAGAGATAAAAGTACCATTTATAACTATTTCTACTCATGAGCTTCAAGCAATAATGACTTATTTCTTCTTAATCCAACATCCACTAAGAGTAAAAAAGTGCAACATCAATAGTAGATATTAAACGCAGATATCAATAAATCTTGTTCCATTCATTCATCAAAACCTCCTTGGAGGATGCAAAAGTGCATGTTCTGAGGACAAGTTTTTGACAAATTTCAGGACCCTTCTCTAAATGCATGAGAAGGGTTTAAATACTACTAACTAAATCTAAAAATAATTTATTACAAAAATGTAGTATACGGTTTAAATGACCGTCCTTATTTCAGGAAAAAATAAATCAAAATTAATACTAAATCTAAAATTAAAACTAACAACTAACTATTTGTGAATTTGTTCTTTGAAATTGCAAGCGTTCAACATTTGTTTGAGAAGAGTAGGTTGGCCGACTTCAGAATTTAACTGTCCTGTGTAAACGGAATCGGCAAGAGTTGGTGCCATCTTCTCGGCAGAATTGATGATACATTTGAGATTCATGCACTAGCTGTGTGGTTTTACCAAACATGCCCAGTTAGAATCTCAATTTAACTTAGTTAATCTTCTAATTGATTCTGCATTTTCTTGAGTCTTCTGTCTCCAGTCTGTCTGTAGTTGTTGTGCTTTCGGTAGATACCCTGGAGTGGTTTCTAAGATCAGATTTTCCTTGTGCAAATTTTCATTTATGCGGTCAATAACACTGTTTGATGCTCTGGCTGCTTCTTCTGCCGCTTGCTCTGCTTTTCTGATTTGTGCATCCCAATTGTTAAAGAGAATTTCTTTGTGATTGTCGTTGATTATTGGTGCACCTGCTCTTTTCCCCTCCTCTGTTTCTTACCAAGACAAATATTCGGTAACTCTTTTATCAATTAAATCATAATCATGTCGTAATTCTATCACTTGATTAGTGATTTTATCACTTTCTTCACAATAAGAGTTCCACTGTGATATTCGTTGGCACAATATTTCATGTTGTTGCAGTAGTTGATCATTTAAGGAAATGGATTCTGTGATGAATTCTGTAAGCTTGGGATCATCTTTGTGCATCTCTTTCATAACCTGTAACTGTTTTTATTTTTCAGCCAAACTGTTCTGGTACCCTATCTTCATTTGTTGGAAGTCCTGCTGTAATTTTTCACGCTGTTTTTGTGCTTCATTGTTGGCGTTGGCTTGTTGCAGCTGTTGTTGTAAAACCTGTACTTGAACTTCTTTCTCATTCAGTACTTGTCGTACCTCAGATGCTTTATCAATGGCTGCAGAGGCATATGTTCCTGTGATCTGAGATAATTTGGTGAGATTTTCAGTGGGATCAGCGATAGGATCTTTCCATAGGATGTCTAATTGCTCTGCATCATGAGAGAGCACGTTTTCTAATTTCCTTTTCTTCTTTTGTATTCTCACTACTGCTTTGTGTTGTGGACTATAAAATACATCAAGAGGAGGAATTTCCTCTATTTTGAGCATAAGTTCAGAGGATGGGGTAATGAGAATATGTTCCATTTCTGAGACATTACTAGTTATTCCTGTGATTATATCTTTTGTTGTCTGTACATTAGTCACAGGTGTCTGTGTGTTTTGTCCTTCAATATTGATTAAATCATTGAATGTCTCCCATTCTTTATCTAGCTCAGTTATGACTGATGGTTGTTGTACGATGAGAGGGGGAAGATTTAGTTGTGGAGAGGTCAAAACCTGTTGCTGTGGGAGCTCCTTTGACTGGGTAGTATCCCTTACTGACCCTTCACTTTTATCATGGTCATTTTCAGACCTCTTAGAGTGTTCTGACGTTTCTCTCCCGGACTTAGATTTAGATCTGTCTGTGCCTGAACTTCCACTGAGACTAATATTGGTAGTTGGTTCCCTTATGGGTTCCAAGCGTAATTTATCCAAAGGGATACTAGATAACCTCCTTTCCCTATATATCTTGAACTCTTGAAATTATGCTGGAGGAAATCGCATCTGGGCCGAATGTAGAACCTCTTTAAGTGTACCTTTCTCTTGGAACATGTCATCAAAAAGATCATCTTCTTTAGAAAACACCTTTATTTTGACTGCAATAGTGAAATTTTTAGCAATATCATAAGGATTGAACGATCTTCTTGGAAATTTAAACAAACGTAAACATGTTATGTTTTTTACTTCTTTGAATGCATGGCCTACATCAAATAGTGAAAAGGCCCCACAAGCCACAGGAAATTGTGGCCAAATAGCCTTCTTTTTATCTTTAAAATCTTTAGTCAAACCTCCTTCTCCGCAGGTTTGATAAGCAATTTCTTGTGCCATGAGTTTATCAGGAACATACAAAGGTAAGACATGAGGGGAAGCGAGACTTCCAAATACCCTGACATACGTAAACAGTTCTTCTCCAAACCATCTCGCGACAGGAAGTATATCTACCTCTACTTCAGGAGAAAACCTTGGAGTGTCTTTATCATATAACATTTTTTACAGGGGCAACATGATTCCATGACAAATCTTGTAAAAATACGGAGTGAACTTGGAATCTCACAATTCTTTATGATAAGTATGAATGGGTAGGGGGTCTTGAGTCGTCCATTTCCAACCCATTAAAGGAAACTTGGAAATATAACAAATTGAATCCATCACATATGCAGATAAGTAAAAAGGGGGATAAATTCTCTGAGAAATAGTTCTTTTAGACAGGTAATTCAAAATGTTTGTGGCTAAGTTATCAGATAATATCTTAGCCCAATCCACAACAGTAGCATTAACAATAGCATTCAATAATGGAAGCCATTCATATGAAAATTTATTAATATCTGGCTTCCCAAAAAGCCTACAGATCATAGCAGCAGCAAAGCAATACGGGGAGGTGAGAGAACCAGTACTGTACATACCATGTTTATCCTTTTTTAGTGGTTCGTCCCTCCTTGACCAGTCCTTGGTGTATTCTGCCAAGTTTTCATTTTCTTTAGCAAACTTCTCCATGAACTGTTTGTTATAAGTTGCCTGTGGCTCTGGTAAATGATACATGAGTCTCAAATCTTGTGGAGTGAATGAACCAATAAGTTCTTGACCCTGAGTCTTAAACTGTTTTTTTGTGATATCAGTGTTGTCCAGTACACATTTAACCATGTTCATGTGTGGAAGAATTTTAGGCCTCGCCGCTATCCGGTGCAAGAATGAGCAAGCTAGCTCTGTAATAGACGCCTCAGAAGACCCATGTGAGCCTGCAGTAGTTGTAACCTCCATTACTTTGGGGTTCTCTTACTCAAGTATATTATAGATGCCTTCCCAAGTAGTAATATCAGCATCTTTGTTACAGGCGGTGTCTGTATACAAGGGCGTCATTTCTTTGTCTTCAGAACTCGAAGCCTTGTCTTTCTTTCCCATAATACCCTGAATACTGCTTTGTATAGTTATCTGTTTTTCATTCCTGTATTTTATGAATGAAGTGAGAATAATGATAGGAAAAAGGTGACGGGAAAGCTTTTAAATGCTGAAGACGTATAAAAGATACCACCTCGCGTGAAATGGCTCTTCAATCATAACAAAACCATATTTCATTAATGATTGACAACAAATTCATTGATTAACATTAAAGCGCATAACCAGGCCTCGGTTTATGGAAAATATTTTTCGTACAATGAGCCTTAAAGATCTGCGATAAGGCGATCTGCAATTTGCTTCGCAATATCGCAGATCGCAATCTTGTGAAATTTCTATATCACAATACCGCAAAATCGCTGGATCGCAATATCGCAGAATCGCTAGAGCGTAACATATGACAAACATCCGTTAAGGTGTTTTTCTGTGAAACGCGATTTGCAATATATGTGCCATCGCATATTGGCAGTTTGAAGATTTTTCAGCATAACATATGACATTTGAGGCATGCGATGCGATGTAGTTTCGCATCGCGATCTCGCAATCTTAGAATTCTGCTTGTAAGGAGGTATTCATTACCTTTTTTGCGATGCGATATTCCTTTAAGGAATGATTTTATTCTATCTTATCATAAAACTTAAGCTTTTTAGATTTTTCAAGAGGTATTTTCCTAAGTTTATGATATTAAGTTTTATTGAAAAAAGAAATACAAGCACTAATTGATTTTTAATTTTTTTGACTAAGGGCCCCCACTTATTTAGTATTAGTGATAATACTAAATAAGAAGGGGGGTTGTTTCTGGCCACAACAATTGGCGATTCACTTGGAAGAACCAGTTATCTCTGCTTTTCTTTTGAATTTTCTAAACTTTCAAAACAGAAAATGTTTCAGAAAATCAAACTTTATTATAGAAAGAAAAAATACATTATGCTTTTATCTATCAATGATATTTTGTTTCTTCTATATTCAACTTTGATTGTTTACTTCCTCAAGCTAGTCCTTGTATCTACATCAGTGACTACTTGGTTTATAAAGATAAAAACAAAGCCTTCTCTGTAAATCAGTTTTAAATATGTGCATTTGTCGTAGGTAGAGCCTCTGCTTCCAGCAGGCGTTTATAGCCTCGACAGGGTTACCTGTTACCCAACAATGATCCTATATCCTACTTAGAGAAATATACAATTTTCAAAGAGAAATCCATATCCACACTTATTGCTTTCATTTTCTTTTTTACCCTTAAATAATAATGTCTTGGTTTGGTAGCCAATTTATGACAGTGCCATTCACTTGATTTATAACTTTGTTGAACAAGTTGGCTCGTGATGAGACCCCTTATCTTTTGATTGCAACAATATTGAGTCATTTCCCTGTTGTGGTATGCATTATTGGCAAAGTCAGCAAGCTATAATATCTATGATCATGATAAGTCGGCTCGTGATGAGACCTCTTACTCTTTAAGTTAAAGTGTATCATTGGATTATTCCTTGAACGTTGTAATTTTCTAGGTGGGGAGGAAGTCATTGTTTCCCTAATATATCTCTGGACGACAATGGTAGAGTTTTTGGAAAGAAATTTTCTATAGAGAATCTTCGTTTTGTTATTGATACCTTTCATTGGGCTAATATAAAACAATTTCCCACTAAAGTTTTCTTTTTATCAAAATTTACAAGGTTGAAACTAGTATCATTTCTAAGCCTAAAGCCTTTAACTGTATCTTTCAATAATAATGATCAATTTTCTAGAAGAATTCTATTTTATACAAGTGAAAAAACAAAATCTAAAAGAGAATTTGTATCTTTTTCGTGAATTCCAAATGTAACCATTTACAACTGGTTTTATTATGAAAATAAAGAAAACTAATCTACAAAATAGAAGAATGATCTCCTATGGAAAATATTTTTTGAGGATTTGTCCGTTAACAGGTAAAGACTCTCTTTTTCTTGTTAAATCCTGTAACATAAAAGTAGATGGACCTATGACTTCTGCGATTTGGAAAGGACCAAGCCACATTCGTTGAAATTTCATATGTTTCCCTTTTTCCTCATGATCTTTGTCCCATTTTAAAACTAGATCTCCCATCTGAAAGTCCTTTCTGGATATTATGTTTGAATCAAAAGAGGCTTTTACTAATGCTTGGTGATGAGCATGAGTTATTTTGGCCTTTTCTCGTTGCTCTTCTAGCTTAATTATTTCCAGCTGCCTTAGTTGTAACGAATAAGTTGGTGCTTCATCAATATATTGAACTGAGGCCAAAGAGGGAATTTCTAAATGAGTTGGAAGAACTACTTCTTTCCCATAAACGAAATTAAAGGGAGAAGTGCCAATAGAGGCTTTCTGCGTTATTCAATCTGCCCATAAAGCATATATTAAAGACTTATGCCAATTTTTGTGATTTTGATCAATGGTTCGCTTAATGATTCTGATTAAGTTTTTATTTGTAGATTCAGCTAACCCATTCCCCTGTGGATAATAATTGGCAGAGTATTTAAGTTTGAAACCCCTTTTGAGTGAAAATTCAGTCATAGCATTACCATAAAAATACGATGCATTATCAAACATTAAAGCAGAAGGTAAACCAAACCTGGTGATTATGAACTGATCTATGAACTCGATGATATGCTCGGCATTAGCTGTTTTGAGAGGAATTGCTTCTACCTATTTAGTAAAATAATCAGTTGCTGTATGGATATATCTATGTTGTTTAGAACAGTGAGGAACGATCTCACATATTATGTCCAATCCCCATTGATCAAAAGGTTGCTCAATGTTGACTGGTTGCAGCGGCAATGATGGTTTCTTTTGTCTCCCAGCAGCGGTTTGACAAACTTGACCTTTCCTTACGTAGCTATGTGAGTCTTTGAATAGTGTGGGCTAGTAATAACCTGCGCGAAGGATTTTATGTGCAGTAGCATCTCCAGCATAATGTCCGCCTGCTGGCTCATCGTGGAGTTCCTGCAAGACTTTTTCAGCTTCATATTTCTCAAGACATCTAAGGAGAACATAATCATAATTCATTCTAAAAATAACATCATTCACGAGCTGATATTGTTTAGCTTTCAACCTTAAAGCTCTTTTCTTGGTGTAATCGAGATTTGGAGGAGCATATCCATTCTTTAGATAAAATATGATATCAACATATAATGATTCAACATCGTTTAGGTTTACCTCATACATTTGTATCTCTGCAGATGGCATTTTAGAAATAAGCGATGCTCCAGCTAGTATTTTGCAAAAGCCTTGACCTCTTACAATACTCGCTGGTTTGATTTCTACGTCATATTCTTGTAAGGTAGTAACCCAATTGGTTCTTTTCTCACCCACATCTTTCTGTACTAAGAGATTTCTTACCGCTGGAAACGGTACTATGATTTTTGTATGGGTTTTAAGTAGAAAGGGTCTGAAATATTTAATTGCTTTGAAAACAGCATAAGCTTGTTTCTCTACATCTGAATAATTCAATTCATCCCCCTATAAATTTGAACTGAAAAAAGTAATTGGGGCTTCTGCCTTGTCTTGATTTTCTTGAGTGAGTATCACAGCATATGATTTATCAGAGGCAAATGTATATAAAATAAAAGGATCGGAAAAATTTGGAGTTGCTAAAGATGGAGCATTAACAATTGCTTGTTTGATCAGACTAAATGCTTCATATTTGTCTTGGCCCCATTTGAAGTTTGAGTTCTTTTTAATCATTGCTTGTAAAGGAGATACAATTCTTGAAAAATCTGGCACAAATCTCTTTACAAAATTAATCTGGCCAAGGAAAGATTACATAGCTTTCTTGTTGTGAGGTAGGGATATTTCGGAAATCTCCTTGATTCTGTCAGGATCAATATGAATTCCATATTTTGACACTATGAATACAAGAATTTTTCCTTCACTTAATGCAAAAAAAGATTTTTTCGGGTTAAGTGAAATTCCATACCTTTGACAACGTTGGAAGATCTGTTTTAAATCTCTAAGATGATTGCCTCATTTCTTGGAATATACAGTTATATCATCCAAGTAAATTACCACTGATTTGTTAACTAATCCCTTGAATGCGATGTCCATGGCTCTCTGAAATGTGGGACCAGCGTTGATCAGAACAAATGGCATATTTTGTTATGCGTAAGTGCCCCATTTGGTTCTGAATGTGGTTTTCAATTGATCATCGGGATGGACCAACACTTGGTTGTAACCAAAGAAACCATCTAAGAAAGACATTAATTCTGATCCTGCAACTGCCTGCAATATTTGCTCCATGGGAGGCAAAGGAAAATTATCTTTTTGGCAGGCTTTATTAAGATTTCGAAAGTCAATGCAAATTCTAATGTCTCCATTCTTCTTTCTAACAGGAACCATATTGGAAACCCATTTAGAATGTCGAACGGGAAAAATAATCTTAGCTTTCAATAACTTATTGAGTTCAGTTTTAATCTGGTTTTCTAGATTGGGATGGATCTTTCTCAGCTTTTGTTGGACAGGTTTTTCATCGTTTATCATTAGGATAGTATGTTGGATGATAGAAGTGTCATAAGTTTTGAGTTCATCGTAGTTCCAAGCAAAGACACTTTTTTATTGTTTCAAAAGACGAACATATGCTAATTTTTCTTCAGGAGCAAGGCCAAGGCCTAGATTGATATTATGTGGTTTGGTATCATCTCCTAGATTTACTAATTCATAATTCAAAGTTGAACTTTGCAGTTTTGAATTGGTAGATATTTTGAATCGATCTTTCAAATCATAAAGGTCTTCTAACTTGACCACTGACTTCAGCATAGCATTATTAGTGCTATCATGTTGTGATTGTTTGTCATGTTGATCCTCATCAATTATCTGATTGGTGTAAGATCCTTCAGATGTGAGAAAACTTACAATATCAGGATCATCGTTGAAAATCCTCCAATTGGTAATGTTATCAGGAATCGAGGGTCTAAAGATTAATTCGATTGAAAATAAATGAGGGCTATAGTCTTCTGAAGGAATGAGTTTGGAAGCTACGTTGGCTAGGAGGTCTGCACTAGCATTCTGGAGTCTGGGAATTGATGAAATATTAAATGCTATAAAGTGTTCAGTCAGATCTTGAACTAGAGATTGATAATGTTTTAAATGACCTGATAAACAATGTATAGTATTGCGTACCTGTCTGATTACAATTTCAGAATCTCCGAAAACTTGTAGATACTTGATGTCTAATTCGATTGCTTTGTATAATCCTTGGACTAAAGCTTCGTATTCTGCAGTATTATTGGTGCAATCGAACTCGAGTCTGCAAGTTAGCTTAATTTTGTTTCCCTCTGAACTAATCAACATGCATCCTGCTCCTGCTCCTTCATTAGACTTAGAACCGTCAAAAAATAACTTCCAAAATAAAGCTTTATTTACAGGAGCATCTATAAAATTAATACATTTAGAAGTATCTGTTTGAGAAAAAATTTCTACTTGAGATAAAACAAAATGTTCTAAATAAGGTGAAGTATGAGCATTAAAATTTCCTAAGAAAGAATCAACTGAGTAATTTCCAATGATATTATTGCTATATGCTACCGGTTCATTTTCTCCTTCCAGTTCTGTTACTATATATTTCTGATGTTTTTCTCGTTCAACCTTTATCTGATTTGGTTTACCATTGTAAGGGAGCCACATGTGCGACCAATCAGTTGCAAAGTATCCATGAAGTTTTTCTGACCAGTCTCTGCTAAGAATTAAGCCATAAAATTCTGGAATATCTGCAACTAAAATGTCGATAACTTGACATACCTTTGGATTAGATAATAGCCTTATGGTAAATTGATTTAATTCGCCGATCACTTCAACTTGCGATCGATCTAGCTGAACTATGCGCACAACAGATTTTTGCGGTTGAATGTTCAACTTTGCACATATTGATTTTGGTAAAATATTAGATGAAGCTCCAGAATCCACTAAACAATTATGCAAATTTTTATTGAAAACTTCATAAGTAAGAAGAAATGGGGGATTATGAGATCTCGACCTTCCTCCAATTAAAGCGATATTTTCTAGATCAACTTTATTAATCACATTAGTTGGAGGTTTTCCCATTTCATGGGAAGCCTGAGAGATTACAGGGGCGGGCAAAGGTTTTTCTGGTACAGCATGTAATTCTTTCAAAAGTACATTTTGTTGGTGTTTTAACTTGCTCAATTCATAAAAAGTGATGTTAGCCCTAGTCTTCTTCATGTCTTCTATGATATTATACTCCATTTCATCCAAAACGATCAGCGTTTTTGATGGAGTTGATGAATCTGTTTGGACTGGGATGGTTTGATTCACTTTAGATGTTGTTTTCTTGGTTGCGACTTTATCTTTAGTCATTGAGCTTGCGCTACTTGGCTTAGGAGTAGGTTGAGGTGGATCAAGTTGATTTTTACTTCGAGTGCTAACCGGGGATGCCTCTTGATCTTATTCATCTGGGAGGATGAAATCCCACATACCTTGTACCTCTACAACTTCTTCTTCATTGGTAGTTTCTTCAGTAGCAATGTCCTCTTCTTCTTCTTCTGATTCAGCGCTTGTGATGGCATTTGGCGGCTTTGAATCAGTCGAAGGGTTTCTTCTATAAGGCTTGAACGGCTTTCTAGAAGATGTTTCTGCCACTTGTTTCTTAATGTCAACCATTTCGTTGGACATGGTTTTCAGAACTTTCTGCAATCCTTCTAAATCGAATGGATCTTTCGATTGTTTTTTCTTGGGATCTTCCTTAAAAGTAACCTTCTTGGATTTTCGTTCCTCTATCGCATTTTTATTTTCTAGGGCTATGATTCGTTTCTCTACCGCTATTGCTTCCTTCATATTGTCAGCTAAAGTTGTTTTGTTAGCCCTGTCAACGAAAATTGCTATGTTTGATGGTAAAGCATAGATGTACCATTCGCTTCGCACTTCTTCGCTAGGCTTGGAAACAGTAGGAATTTTATTTAACAGTTTATTAAAATGTGAATTAAAATCCTTGATAGGTTCTTTTGACTCAGCCCTGAGGTTAGACAGGTCATTGATCAGTGTCGCTATAGACCTGTCATCACCGAACTTAGTCAAAAATTGATCTTGGAAGATATCCAAACTAGTGATAGATCCATACAGTAATGAGAAATACCATGATCCAGCTGCTCCTTGAAGAGTATAGGGAAAAAGTAGGACGACAGCGTCTTCATTGGTAACTCCATTGAGATTTATGGACAACATAAAGTTATTTATATGTTCTTCCGCTAGCATGCCTGCCTCAGGATTAAACTTAGGCAGCCATTTTTCAGGATGGGCCGGTAATTGACTCAAGGGCACAGGCATTAAGACTGCCCCTGGGTTATTCCATGTCAATTGGGCCATCGTTGAACTACCAACAGAGGAAAGCGCAGAAGATGATCCCTGCGGTTGGGAAGATGAGGATATTATGATTCCAGATGTTTGAGAAGGAGATGTGGAAGTTCTAGTGGACTGATGAACATTAATGTGAAGTGGAGGGGTGGATGGTTGACTTCGTAGTGAAGAGGTTGAGATGGACGATGATGATGAAAGAGTCTTGCTATCAGACCCTTTAGGTGATTTCCTTGCTCTCTTCATTGTAAGTAGAGGTAACTCGGTTGGCTGAACGCCAAACTTTTCGCTCTGTAATTTGGTGAGAGGATGAGCAGGGTTATATTGCGAAGTCACACTGCCTTGAGATTTATCAGATCTTTGAGGTGATATTGAAAATCGTTGAATTTTATGGATCAAAGATTCAACTTTAGGAGGTTCAATAGCAGATTCTTCAGAAAATTCAGGGTTTGTGATAGTGGTTGTTGTTCTTTCGACTTCTGGCTCTAGATTTAAAGTTTCTAAGTGCGATGGGGAAGTCGAGGGAGATTGTGAGGGCGATTAACTCTCAGAATGGTATTTAGATTTCGACTTACTTTCCATTCATAGTTCGGAGCCCTCCTTCTAGCGCCAAATATGTTGAAGCCCCGAAAATAGGGTCTACAACAAGGGGGATACCCACCCGGTCCGGACCTTGGTTGGCAGCTCCTTTTCCGTTTGGTATAGTGGGTCCGACTAGGGATAATGGGACCAGTTTCCCAATATGTGTGTGTGTGTGTGTTGAGAATTGATATTTCCTTTCTAAAAATTCCTAAATGAAATGCTTTTATTCTAACTCTAATCTAAAAACATGCAATTGTATTCTAATAAACAGAAATTTCTAATTCTACACTAACCCAGGATGTAATCTTTCCGTTATGCGATCTAAAATGATTTCAAATAAAAATTGGTAATAAATATCATTCAACTGTTATAAGAAAATAATTCAATAAATATAAACCACTCCATATAAAAAGTTAGACGAAACAGTTGTGAAAAAAATATCACATAATGAGCTACTCATATATTAAGCATAAATAAATAGTTATCACCGTACAAAAGTGCCAAATGATAACTCAAGCATTCAAGCATCAATATATAAACAACTGAACATGAATATCACTTTAACACAAAGGCAGAAATAGTTAAGAGATAAAAGTACCATTTATAACTAGTTCTACTCATGAGCTTCAAGCAATAATGACTTAGCTCTTCTTAATCCAACATCCACTAAGAGTACAAAAGTGCAACATCAATAGTAGATATTAAACGCAGATATCAATAAATCATGTTCCATTCATTCATCAAAACCTCCTCGGAGGGTGCAAAAGTGCATGTTCTGAGGACAAGTTTTTGAAAAATTTCAGGACCCTTCTCTAAATGCATGAGAAGGGTTTAAATACTACTAACTAAATCTAAAAATAATTTATTACAAAAATTTATGATACGGTTTAAATGACCGTCCTTATTTCAGGAAAAAATAAAGAAAATTTAATACTAAATCTAAAATTAAAACTAACAACTAACTATTTGTGAATTTTTTCTTTGAAATTGCAAGCGTTCAACATTTGTTTGAGAAGAGTAGGCTGGCCGGCTTCAGACTTTAACTGTCCTGTGTAAACGAAATCGGCAAGAGCTGGCGCCATCTTCTCGGCAGAATTGATGATACATTTGAGAGTCATGCACTGGCTATGTGGTTTTACCAAACATGCCCAGTAAGAATCCAAATTTAACTTAGTTAATCTTTTAATCGATTATGCATTTTCTTGAGCCTTCTGTCTCCAGTCTGTCTGCAGTTGTTGTGCTTTCGGTAGATACCCCGGAGTGGTTTCTGAGATCAGATTTTCCTTGTGAAAATTTTCATTTATGCAGTCAATAACATTGTTTACTACTTTTGCCGCTTCTTCTGCCGCTTGCTCTGCTTTTCTGATTTGTGCATCCCAATTGTTAAAGAGCATTTCTTTGTGATTGTCGTTGATTATTGGTGCACCTACTCTTTTCCCCTCCTCTGTTTCTTGCCAAGCCAAATATTTGGTAACTCTTTTATCAATTAAATCATAATCATGTCGTAAGTCTACGACTTGATTAGTGATTTTATCACTTTCTTCACAATAAGAGTTCCACTGTGATATTCTTTGGCACAATATTTCATGTTGCTGTAGTAGTTGATCATTTAAGAAAATGGATTCTGTGATGAATTATGTAAGCTTGGGATCATATTTGTGCATCTCTTTCATAACCTGTAACTATTTTTCTTTTTCAGCCAAACTGTTCTGGTACCCTATCTTCATTTGTTGGAAGTCCTGTTGTAATTTTTCAAGCTATTTCTGTGCTTCATTGTTGGTGTTGGCTTGTTGCAGCTGTTGTTGTAAAACATGTACTTGAACTTATTTCTCATTCAGTAATTGTCGTACCTTAGATGCTTTATCAATGGCTGCAGAGGCATATGCTCCTGTGATCTGAGATAATTTGGTGAGATTTTCAGTGGGATCAGCAATAGGATCTTGCCATAGGATGTCTAATTGCTCTGCATCATGAGAGAGCACGTTTTCTAATTTCCTTTTCTTCTTTTGTCTTCTCACTACTGCTTTGTGTTGTGGACTATAAAATACATCCAGAGGAGGAATTTCCTCTATTTTGAGCATAATTTTAGAGGATGGGGTAATGGGAATATGTTCCATTTCTGAGACATTACTAGTTATTCCTGTGATTATATATTGTGTTGTTTGTACATTACTCACAGGTGTTTGTGTGTTATGTCCTTCAATATTGATTAAATCATTAAATGTCTCCCATTCTTTATCTAGCTCAGTTCTGACTGATGGTTGCTATACGATGAGAGGGGGAAGATTTAGTTGTGGAGAGGTCAAAGCCTATTGCTTTGGGAGCTCCTTTGACTGGGTAGTATCCCTTACTGACCCTTCACTTTTATCATGGTCATTTTAAGACCTCTTAGAGTGTTCTGACATTTCTCTTCCGGACTTAGATTTAGATCTGTCTGTGCCTGAACTTCCACTAAGACTAATACTGGGAGTTGGTTCCCTTATGGGTTCCAGGCGTAATTTATCCAAAGGGATACTAGATAACCTCCTTTCCCTGTATATCTTGAACTCTTGAAATTCTGCTGGAGGAAATCGCATCTGGGCCGAATGTAGAACCTCTTTAAGTGTACCTTTCTCTTGGAACATGTCATCAAAAAGATCATCTTCTTTAGAAAACACCTTTATTTTGACTGCAGTAGTGAAATTTTTAGCAATATCATAAGGATCGAACGATCTTCTTGGAAATTTAAACAAACGTAAACATGTTATGTTGTTTACTTCTTTGAATGCATGGCCTACATCAAATAGTGAAAAGGCCCCATAGGCCACAGGAAATTGTGGCCAAATAGCCTTCTTTTTATCTTTAAAATATTTAGTCAAACCTCCTTCTCCGTAGGTTTGATAAGCAATTTCTCGTGCCATGATTTTATCAGGAACATACAAAGGTAAGACATGAGGGGAAGCGATACTTCCAAATACCCTGACATATGTAAACAGTTCTTCTCCAAACCATCTCGCGACAGGAAATATATCTACCTCTACTTCAGGAGAAAACCTTAGAGTGTCTTTATCATATAACATTTTGTACAGGGGCAACATGATTCCATGACAAATCTTGTAAAAATATAGAGTTAACTTGGAATCCCACAATTCTTTATGATAAGTATGAATGGGTAGGGGGTTTTGAGTCGTCCATTTCCAACCCATTAAAGAAAACTTGGAAATATAACAAATTGAATCCATCACATATGAAAATAAGTAAAAAGGGGGATAAATTCTCTGAGAAACAATTCTTTTAGACCGGTAATTCAAAATGGTTGTGGCTAAGTTATCAGATAATATCTTAGCCCAATCCACAACAGTAGCGTTAACAGCAACATTCAATAGTGGAAGCCATTCAGATGAAAATTTATTAATATCTAGCTTCCCAAAAAGCCTACAGAGCATAGTAGCAACAAAGAAATACGGGTAGGTGAGAGAACCAATACTGTACATACCATGTTTATCCTTTTTTAGTGGTTCATTCCTCCTTGACCAGTCCTTGGTGCATTCTACCAAGTTTTCATTTTCTTTAGCAAACTTCTCCATGAACTGTTTGTTATAAGTTGCATGTGGCTCTAGTAAATGATACATGAGTCTCAAATCTTGTGGAGTGAATGAACCAATAAGTTCTTGACCCTGAGTCTTAAACTATTTGTTTGTGATATCAGTTTTGTCCAGTACTCATTTCACCATGTCCGTATATGGAAGAATTTTAGGCCTCGCCACTATCTGGTGCAAGAATGAGCAAGATAGCTCTGTAATAGACGCCTCAAAAAACCCATGTGAGCCTGCAGTAGCTGTAACCTCCATTACTCTGGGGTTCTCTTCCTCAAGTAGATTATACATGCCTTCCCAAGTAGTAATACCAGCATCTTTGTTACAAGCGGTGTCTACATACAAGGGCATCATTTCTTTGTCTTCAGAACTCGAAGCCTAGTCTTTCTTTCCCATAATACCTTGAATACTGCTTTGTATAGTTCTCTATTCTTCGTTCCTACAGTTTACGAATGAAGTGAGAATAATGATAGGAAAAAGGTGACGGGAAAGCTTTTAAATGTTGAAGACGTATAAAAGATACCACCTTACATGAAATGGCTCTTCGATCATAACAAAACCATATTTCATTAATGATTGACAACCAATTCATTGATTAACATTAAAGCGCATAACCAGGCCTCGGTTTATGGAAAATATTTTTCGTACAATGAGCCTTAAAGATCTGCGATAAGGCGATCTGTGATTTGCTTCGCAATATCGCAGATCGCAATCTTGTGAAATTGCTATATCACAATACCGCAAAATCGCTGGATCGCAATATCGCAGAATCGCTAGAGCGTAACATATGACAAACATCCGTTAATGTGTTTTTCTGCGAAACGCGAGTTGTGATATATGTGCCATCGTATATCGGTGGTTTGAAGATTTTTCAGTGTAACATATGACATTTGAGGCATGCGATGCGATGTAGTTTCGCATCGCGATCTCGCAATCTTAGAATTTTGCTTGTAAGGAGGTATTCATTACCTTTTTTGTGATGCGATATTCCTTTAAGGAATGATTTTATTCTATCTTATCATAAAACTTAAGCTTTTTAGATTTTTCAAGAGGTATTTTCCTAAGTTTATGATATTAAGTTTTATTGAAAAAATAAATACAAGCACTAGTTGATTTTTAAATTTTTTGACTAAGGGCCCCCACTTATTTAGTATTAGTGGTAGACCTCAAATCTACAGTGCTCGGGAAGTGTAGATAGTTGGGGATGTTGGACAAAGTATTCCTCATATTTATGCGGCATTTTATAACAAGCAATCATATCAACAGACATCCATTATTGAGATGGAATGAAGCTTTGTGATCGAGTTATTTCCATTTTTATTGATCGTGGATCTAATTGTAGTTATTTTAATCCTAACCTGGTGGATATGTGTGGCTTGAGTAAAGAAGTGCATGTAGAATATTGATTGGTGTAGTTGGCTACTGGTACTAAGAAAAGAGTTCATCATTAGGTGAGAGTTTTTGCATTTGAGTTGAATGGTATTCCTACATCAATGCATCTAAATTTGCTTCCTTTATGTTCGTATGGATTTGTTCTATGTTCACGGAACTATGGAAGATTTTTATGAGAAGGATTTTGCATGCTTGGATGATGATGGAGAGAAGAGAATCTGGCAGGGTCAGAAAAATCCTACATCAATGATAATGGTTACATCTATGCAGGAAAAGTGTAGTTGCGGGAAATTTTATGTATTGTTTGCAGTTCATATTTCTAGTGACAAAGGGAAGGATGTTGAGGATTTCGAAGTCTTGAAGAGGTATCTGATTTTGCAGTAGTTTCAGGATGTCTTTCCAACATAGAATTCAGAGTTACTGCCTCATAGGGAAGTGGACTTTTCTATTGACTTGGTATCAGGAGTAGCACCAAAATCAAAAGTACCTTACAGGACGAGCAATCTAGAGTTGGTGGAATTGAAGTTGCAGCTTAAGGAGATTCTTGATAAGGGATACATTAGGCCAAGTGTGTCACCTTGGAGTGCACCAATATTATTTGTGAAGAAGAAGGATGGCACTCTTAGGTTGTGTATTGATTACAGGCAGTTGAACAAGGTGATCATTAAGAATAGGTACCCTTTGTGGCACATTGATGACGTGTTTGACTAGTTGAAGGGATCAACAGTGTTCTCAAATATTGACTTGAGATCAGGATATCATCGGGTACACATTAAATAATATGTCATCTACAAAATCGTATTGCATACCAAGTTTGGGCATTATGAGTTTGTAGTATTTATGTTTGGTCTTACTAATGCTCCAACTACTTTCATTTTTTTGATGAATAGTGTGTTGCCTCCCTATCTGGACAAGTTTGTGATAGTATTCATTGATTACATATAGTTATATTCTAAGAATGAGGAAGAGCAAGTAGAACACCTGGAAGCAGTGTTAATATTGCTAAGAGAGCATTAGTTGTATGCCAAGCTTAGTAAGTGCAATTTTTTTCTGACAAAATTTCATTACTTGGGACATGTTGTTTCCAAGGAAGGCATGGCAATGGACCTTGAAAATATCATAGCTATCATGGAGTGGGAAGCTCCTAGGAATGTGGAAGAGGTCATATTATTCGTGGGACTAGCAGGCTATTGCACGAGGTTCATCGGGAAATCCTCACATATTTCCTATCCTATTACATATTTGCAATGAAAAGGAAAGAAGTTTGAATGGACTGAGGAGTGTGCAACTATTTTTTGAGTCGTTGAAGCATTTTCTTACAAATGCTTCAGTCTTGGAGATTTAAGATTCAAAAAAGAGTTCATAGTATGTAGATATGCTTGCAAGAGATGACTTGGTGGAGTTTTGATGCAAGAAGGGTAGGTGGTATGCTATGAGTCAAGGAAGTTGAATGAGCACGAGCAGAAATTTGTGACTCATGATCTTGACTTGGCAGCTATTATTCATGCATTGAAGATGTGGAGACACTATCTTCTTAGCAGGAGTTTTGTCTAGATGAGTGATCATAGTGGAATGAGGTACTTATTTGATCAACCTAATATGAATGTTAGGCAAGCTAGATGGATGGATACTCTCAGTGAGTTTGATTTCGATATGAGGTACATCAAGGGAAAGGAGAACATGGTTGCATATGCTCTTAGTAGAAGGGTGAAGGTGAATCACATTGTAGGAGTGAGTTCTTATGGGATATATTTACAAGAGTGGATCTTGTAGGTAGGACAACATGATGATAGGTATCAGCAGTTGAGGCATAGATTACAGCAATAGGATACAGATGATCAGGGTGTGAAGTATCATCTCATGACAAATGGCTTGATCAGATTCAGGAACAGGATTTATGTACCAGATGACAGTAAGCCCAAGAAGCTTATCTTGAGGGAGTTTCATTTAAATTTGTATTCAGGTCACCCAGGATATCAGAAGAAATTGACAGTAGTTAATAAATTCTATCATTGGTCGAACTTGAAGAAAGAGGTGCTTGAGTTTGTTGTGGGATGTTTGTATTGTCAGCAGGTAAAAGAAGAGTGTAAGCATCCAGGTGGGTTATTATATTTGATTCCAATTCCAGAGTGGAAATGGGAGGTCATTTCCATGGACTTCATTACAAGTTTTCTGAGGACATGGAAGCAGAATGATTCCATCTTGGCTATGGTTGAGACGTTAAGTATGGTAGATCGCTTCATTGCACTTAAGTCTACGAATTCAGCTAGTGAGGTAGCTCATATTTTTATCAAAGAGATAGTGAGGTTGAATGGTGTCCCTAAGAATATTGTATCTGATATAGATGCCAAGTTCACTTCAAAGTTTTGGAAAGATTCATTTGCAGGATTGGGGATAGAGTTAGCTTTCAATACAGCTTATCGTCTGCAGATAGATGGATAGACAAAGAGGGTTAATAGGATTCTTTTGGACATGTTGAGGATGTACATCATGCATCAACAATGAAAGTGGGAAGATTATATTCCACTGGTTGAGTTTTCTTAAATTAACTAGTATCAAGATTCCTTGAAGATGAGCCTTTTTTAGGCATTCTATGGGCGGAATTGTAATACTCCTACAGTTAGAGTGATCCAGTGAACAAGGTACTGATTGGAAAAGATATGGTGGAAGAGATGGAACAATAAATGTATGTTATTAATATGAATTTGAAATAAGAACAGGATAGGAAGAAGAGTTATGCATATCAACAAGGGGTATTTATGGAGTTTCAATTTGGGAAGCATGTGTACTTGTGCATCAATCCCAAGAGGAGCCCCTTAAGGATTGGGTCATGTGTTAAGTTGGTTTCTTGGTATTGTGTGCCTTTCGAGATCCTAGAGAGGATTGGACTAGTGGCCTACAGACTTGCATCGCCTCCAACAATGGAATTCCATGATGATTTTTGTGTTTCATTGCTTAAGAAGTATGTCTAGGATGTTGATAATGTTATTGATTGGTTTGTATTGCAGGTGGAGACAGAGGGAGAATTCCATCTAGATCCTCAGTGCATATTCTAGTGAAAATAAATCATGCTCTGAAACTGAGAAATCGATCAATTTAAAGTGCAATGGAAGAACTTTGGGCCCGATGAATCTACATGGGAGATGGTAGATTAGATACAGGCTTTATATCCTTCATTGTTTTTTGGTTCAAGCAATTTATTTTTTGGTATATGTATATGTATATTTATATACGGATGTTGTTTTATATATTGTAATTAGTTGTGTTATAAAGCTCCAATAAGTGGTATGGTTGTAATATTTGTCATGTTGATCATGGTCTGCATTAGTTATTAATTGTAAATAGTGCATCGAGTTATGTTATAAAGCTCCATGGGTAGTATGTTTTAGTTTTCAACGATTTTACTAGTTATATGTGTCATAGAAAGTTTAGGACGGTGTTCCCCTAAGGGGGAGGGGTTTGTAACAACCCTCGGTTAAAATTTCATTTAATAAAGGTTAATAAATGAAAAAACAGGCCAAGGTCATGGGACATGTATTCCAAGTTGAATGTTGGGAAAAGCACTATAGTGGACATCACTTTGGGTTTATTTATGGATAAGGAACTTGGAAAAGGAAAAGAGGCATTAATTGGTATTTTATTTATGAAAATAAAGGAAAATAGGAGAAAAGGAAGGTGAAGAGACACAAATTTGCATGAGAAGGAAATTAGAGGAGAAATGAAGGAAAATGAAGAAAATAGAGGCCTCAATGATAAAAAGGCTTATGAGGATCAGTTCACAACCTTCTATCAGTTTTAGCTTTTATTTCTCACACTTTTGCACACTTAGAGAAATATTGGAGCATTATTGGAGCACTTTGGAATTCACTTGGATTTGAGAAAGAAAGCAAAGGAAAATTAAGGAAAGCAAGGAGAAGGTTGGATCATCAGCTTCAGTAGAAGGATTTTACAAGTAATAGGTTTCATGTGTGATTTCCTAGCTGAGGTGTGAATTCATGGTATATGAATTTGTTTATTTGGTTCATTTGTTTTCATTGGCATGGGTTTTTTTGGGTTTGACAGTGGTTTCAACCTTTCCTATCCATTTCCTGGATAGCCATGGTTTAATGGTTAAGCTTTGGAATGTAAGAATATTTTGGAACAGGGTGAGGTGGTCTCAAGAAAAATCCCAAGGGATGGGGATGGAGATGGTTTTCTCCGGGAAGACCTCAACGAGTGGGTGGAGACAGGAAAATTCCTTAATGGATGGTGAAGCAATTCTAAGGCATCCAAGCTTGTTTTGGTTGTAATCTCTTGACCATTTTTGGAAATATCGCGGTAGTTTGAGGGTGGAGGTGGTTTAAACTCTAGATTCCCTAGGTTTTTTATGTATTTTTTTATCCCATGAGATCCCACATTCATGCTTGGAATATGGCATGAGGGTGATTGGCTGAAAGAAATATTTGGTTCGGCTCAATCTATGGTCGGGTGGTATGTGGAATCCCCTGACTTGGTTGTATTTTTCATATTTTAATAAGATTTATTTTCCTCTTGTGTTTTATGAGAATTTATGCATATTATTATGTGGCTTTGATATTTTTTATTTCATGGTTAATATCCTGGTTATATTTTGTTTATACGCATGGTTCTATAACATGTTCTAGTTATGGATATTCCTATGTTTTATAAGTTAATGAATGCATGGGCTAACAAGTGTGGTTGCAACTAGTTGAGAGGCCATTAGACCTACTCGATGATTCACAGCTAAAGAACAAAGATTTACACTCAGATATGCATTCATGTCCTGTAGCTTACATGTTTACCATGTGTTTGACAAAATGTCTAATATGTTCTGGTCAATCTAGATCAATTTTTTGACTCAATTTTGTATGTTTATCCTTATCATTATGTCATTTATCGTTCTTGAAAGTCTCGGGTAGTCATAGGTAGTGGTTTGGAGGTTGAACTATAATTTTGGCTCAGATCTCTGAACTGTATCCTCTAAACTGCAAAAGTTGGACCACAACCACACTTGGGCAATGTCGTGCATGTGGTTGGAGGCCTTCAACCACACTCAGGCCTTGTCATACATGCAGTTGGGAGCCTAGGTTAGTTAAAAAGAGTCCAAACTCAGGGTTTGGTCACCTGGGGTGGTTCTTTGGCCCTTAAGTTTCCTATAGCCTTGAGGGATGTTGTGAGTTATCATTCAGTGTTCAATTTGTAGGCCTCACTTCCTTAATTAGAGTTGGGAAGTCGGGTCAGGTCATAGTGGCACTCTGCTTCACATTTACTCGGAGGGCTTGTAAAAGAGGGTAAATGTGGGGTGGTGCATTACAGATACGCCAATTATTTTTTAGCAAACTCACATTTATTAAGTTTATCCAACAATTAACACATTTTTAAACGCTTTAACACCTACATTAATGTGAGACATGCTCTTCCTAGGTACAGATATCAACCAATATATCATCTAAGAAAATTAGCATAACTAAATCTATAAAGGGACATAATATATCATTCATCAAATGCATAACTATAACTAGTGCATTACATAAACCAAAAGGTATTATTAATCATTCATATAGACATTTCCTTGTCTTGAAGGCAATATTCCAAGTGTGTTCTTATTTAACTTGTATCTAGTGGTATCCTTATTTGATATATTACTTGGTTAAGTGCTTGGCATGTTTCAACTGATCTAACATGTAATACCCAAATTTTAATCCCTAACAATAATAATGTATGTTGTACATGAAAAAAGGTTAGAGGGCATATCTTTGAACTTTGAATATTAATGATAAAAATCAACATTTGTTACAAATGTCATAAGGGTTGTGATTTCACAAGAGAGGGAGTTAATGGGGATAAGCCAATTATTATAATATTTTTTTCCTAGATGTTGAATTAGTCAGGAATGTGGTTACTAGGGTATCTTGGGAAAAGCATATGGTGCAGTGTTAGCATGTGTAACGCCCACTCCTTGAAACTATTATGTGATGCTATGTTGCTAGCCTACCTATTAGGAGATTGACTGTTGTGATAGATCCTTATTAGTGTTACTAGTATACATATGAGTTATATACCCACACTTTGCAACAATACACTAGTATTCTATAGTCTACTATGAAAGTTGAATCATAATGTAACTTAATGATTAAGGTTTAACGTTGATGAAAGATTAAATCATATAACCCTTTGATTAGCCCTTAATATTAATTAGTGGTAAATTAAATGGTTATCCCTTAATCCTAATTAATAATTAATTAACGATATATATTTTCTTATGATCAATTTAATGTTAAAATTAAATAGGAGTCCTATGAATCCATTGATTTGAATCGACCTATGAGATTATATATTAGGCATTTATTTATTGATGTGTGAATAGTCACTCGAGGCACATTAATTGGTGAATAGTGAGGTAGGTGAGAGAGATGGGGGGTGGACTCGAGAAAATTAAAGGAGGTGGGTGGACACTTGGCACTGGGGAAATGTGGAGGGGGTGTATCTCGAGACTTTTTTGGATTTTTAGGGGCCAGTGGATTTTGGTTTTGGAGGGGAGGCTTGCATGAGAGTTTGGTTCTTGGAGTGGAGAAGGTCGAGAGAAGAGTGGAAGGAAACTTGACAATGCATTTTAGAGTTGGAATTCAGGAAGGTGCTTGGCTCCTAGAGGTTATACACACTACAACTTTGGTTTTGGACCTAAACTCGAAGGGATAGGGAACTTATGGAGGTTCCCTAGGCTAGGAAGTCAGATAGGTTGCTCCTAGTTGGTAGGGTGGCATATACAGTCCGGTGGTCTAGGGAAGTTTTATAGGAGCACTACACAAGGGAAACAACCGCCTAGCTAGATGTCTCTCTCTTATTATATATATATATATATAATTGAATCATCATGGAAATAATGCACTATAGTTGTATAAAACAAACTTTATTTTGTTGATTAGATGGAATAATATACAGCCTAAGGCCCAAAGTAAGTGCCTCACACATGGTATAAGATCTTAGACTGTAAATATGGACCCTAAAACCCACCAAAACTACCGTTAGTCCTTACCTACAAAGATAAACAAACAAATAAAAAAGAAACATGAATTTTTCAACTCCCAAAAAATTAGTTATGAAACTTATGACATCTTTTGACTCAATCAACTAAGAAAATTTCTAAATGTTTTGTTTTTACAAGATTAATCTATGCAATGAGAAATGTTGCTTATAGAAAATGACCACATACCTTAAATATTCTACTCGCAATACACTAGAAAATTATTGAATACATAGTCGGTCGATCCTTCCTATTTACATGAAGGTAAAAACAAATTGAGTACCAAATTTAGAGAAATGACATTAGCGTAATTCTTGCTTAAAAACACCCTATACAAACATGGAAATATTCCTATATTTGTTTAAGGAAAGAATTTGAATATATATTTCTTCAAAGGATAGCAAAACCTAAGATATATTTCTTGCAAAGTGACAAAATTCATCAAAGAGATCTTCTTTATGGAGTTTATTTGAAAATGTTGTACAATATTTTATCCAAGAAAGCTTAGAAATCATCAAAAAATGGCTATGATCTTATTTAGGATACCTTTTGACTCTTTTGTTTTCTTGGTTTGATGTAAAATTTATTTTTGAATAGTTGTTGGCTTCATTATAAATGTCACTTGTAGAAGTTTCCAAACAATCAAAACCTTCTAAAAAATGATTAAAAAAATAGCAAAAAAATTATCCTATTGTAATATTGTTACCTTTTTACAACTTCAGTATCTATAAATCACTAGAAGGTACATTATATCACTTCAAAATAGTTCTACTGGAATGGAAACTAGCATTGTTCACATGTAGTATGTTGCTAAATTACAAAAAAAAATTGAGCAGGGAAAACCACCTAAGTATCAACTGCTAATCCAGGTATTAAGAATTATGTGCATCACCTACCTGCCAAGAAGCCATAGATATTTTAATTTTCATTAGATAATTATTCAATTCCATCCTTGAAAAAAATGTATAGGCCCAATAAAATATTGACATAAAGCAAGACACACCATGATGTAGCAAGATTATGATATAAGAGTAATTCACATAGTTGTAATTGTGTGGAAAATACATAAAAGTCACAAACCAAATAAGATAATTTAGATTAAAAAACATCTACAAAGAAATTATGTATTTATGCTCTATTCTCAGTTTATTTCTAACAATTCAATTGCCAAGAATGGATGTGCTTAATATTAGTGGTAGTTCACATAACTGAAGCAAACAATTACACTAAACGACATTGGAAATTTGGAAAATATATAATGCCTCTAGAATTTGAATACGTCGAGATGTGAGACCATGTTGGGCAAGAACTCAAGGTATTAAATGGCATACAATTATCCTTAGTTTTTTTTATGGTGTATATCTAGGCAATTCAATCACTTCCATATGACCCAAAAGTGTTGGATTTATTGGTTGGACTCTATCTATAGTTGGTGAAAATACCACCTTGGAAAGGTCAAAAACAAAATTTAAAAAGTCATCATTGAAGGTCGTGTTTTGCTTGAAGGTCATGTTTTGATTGAAGGTCAAGAACTTCTAACAATGTAGAAGTGGGATATCCCCACACATTTGAACATGTTTTATCAGCCTCCTCTAGAAATATTACAGGATCTTTCACTCCCACCCTATTCATCTTATTAGTGTGGATAGTGACTATCTCACTACAAACAAAAAAATAGATAGAGATAAACACTCAATCTTGGCAATGAGATGACCAAGCATACTTACTATGTATGTTATTATATTCCCTCTTATATCATCTTCATCCTTGACACCTCTAAGAGATATTTGGCCAAAAAAAATTATAGAGCCATAGAAATAGATTATGTCAAAGAATTATTTCCAACACTAGGGGGGGAACAAAGCACAACACATGACCTCTTATATCTGGTTTTAGCTTCTAAATAGATATGCATTAAATAATTCAATTTTCATTTTTATCTAGACCAAAATTCTCTCTCTTAAGACATTCCTTGGCTTCCCGTAGATCAATATTATGTTCACCACTTTTTTGCAATGTCAATTCAACCAACAATTTTAGATAACCTCAAGAAATACTATATCCAGGTTGTTGTGGTTGCATCTTCTTAATCACCCTATTTCTCTTTAAGATGATTTCGGTCAATTGACGACATGTCTGCACTTTGAATATCTCTTTCCAATGTGACAACGTCATCTTCACCATTGTCATTGTCACCATTCTCTTCATTTATTTCTCTCATTTGTTTTCAAAGAAGGAACTCCTTTTTTGAATTTGATGTGTGTATGTGAGTATGTCTTTTATTTCTTGCCCACGCTTTCCATATTTATAGGATAATCCATGGGCATAAATTAGAAAATGATATTTTTTTCAATCCAGGTGTTTGTAAGCTTAGAAGCACACGAATATATGTAGATAATTTGACTTAGATTTTTCTTCATTCTAAGAAATGGAAAATGATTAATTCTCCTAAATATTAAAGTTAATTTTCTTAAGTTAACAAGTAGAGAAATTAAAATATAAAACTTTAAATTGGAAAAATCAAGGATGGAACAAAACTATGATTTAACAACTCAAACAACTAAAAGAAACTAATCACTCTTCTTGAAAGTAATAGCACGCCTCTTGCAAGTAAGAGCACATTGTGTACTTAAAATATTTTGGTAGATCAAGCATACACTAGCATCGCAGAAGTTGTAGTTTCATTGGGTTCAAAGACCTACAATGGTTGACTCCTGAGTCTTGTTCTTATTTATCACGGTTTATTTCAAGTACTAAAATAAAATGACATATTCAAAAATAGAAAGAATCCTTGAGTAAGTCTAGTTTGGTGGACTTCATGTGCATTAGGCCCTTTTTCCAAATGGATGGACACTCATAATATTTTACCCAACCGATCAATAAGATTGTTTCTCAAGAAATTTACTAATCTATGGAAAGAAAGAACTATAGTTATTTGATGCAATATTGGTTTGATAAGCTATGCATGCGCTAGGACATTTTCCAATGGATAGACACTCCTAGTCTTTTACCTTGTCTATCAATAAGGTTTTGTTCAAGAGAATTAGCTAATATATGATTAAAAAGACTTGATTTGTTCATAAATCATAGCTAGACACAAATCAAGTATTCGGAGAGTCTGGGAGCTTTGTTATTGAAAACCTCTTGATTAATAGGGAGTATGATTGCATGGAAAATCTCATAGCAATGTGAATGATATTTGGATTCACAAAAGATATCAGTGTAGATATGAATACGGGTTGGGTGTTGAATTGTCCATTTCCATCCCATGGATGGGATATCATATGAAAAATAGACAGTGTCCATAACATAGGCACTCATGAAAAATGGGGGAATAGTTATTTTAGTGAAATTGTGCTTCTGCCTATAACTTAGAATGTGAGTGGATAAATTATTTGACAAAATATTAACCTATTCCATGTTATAACCATCTGAAGCGACTTCCATTAATGGTACCCATTCCTCATAAAAATTTTATGTATTAGGATAACCAAATAAATGGCACATCATATTAGTGACATGTGAAAAAGGTCCAGCAAGCGAAGCCAATGAATACATACCCTTTTTGTCGTGTTTGTGCTTGTTCGGGTCCCTTCTCCATTGTCTGATAATATTTGTAGGGTGCTTGTTCTCTTGCATGAATTTCTGGACAAATTCTACGTTATTCTTCTTTTGTGGAGGAGGAAAATGATACATTTTCCTTAAATATTCTGGCTTGAATGACCCGATAACTGCTTTTTTGGGAGTTAGGAAGTCTATGTTTGAAATATTCAAGTTGTCAATGACCCATCTCACCATATCAGTGTAGGGCATAATTTTGGGGTGAGCTGCAATTCTGTGTAGAAAAGAGTTGATTGTATCACTCCATTTGGGCTCAAAAATTGGTGTAGTATCATCTAATGTAGCTTCTTCCCTTTTGATCACTCTTGGTTTTTCTTATTCAATTAAGTTGTATAAAGCTTCCCAAGAGGATGACCTTGCATTTGGTGTACATGTAGTGTCTGAAAATAACGTTGCCATTTCAGTAGTTTCTACCAAAGGTAAGACTGATTGCAACTGAACTGTGGTATTTTTATTAATTTTGATGGCTCTTGACATCTCCTTTGTTTGTAGTTTATCGAAATTCACCCATTAAGAAGAGGAACAAAGATGAGTGGCAAGAATTTGTTAATGCAAACAATCATTTCATATTAATTCTCATTTTAATGAGGGAATGATTTGGTACCAGATAAACATTATAAAAAATCATTTTGAACCTTGAAATCCTAAAACACACAATGTGGCTATTAAATGCATTAACGTTCATTCATGTGGACTTCGTGGATTTCAATGTATTGGCAATATGATATTAGCGAAATCATGCGGTTTCCATTCCTAGTATTTGTGAAATTCATTTGTTCCGACCTACGTTTTACCTTTCTAATGGTGTTAAATATGAACAAGGTTATATGGGAGGTCTTTCGCATCGGAAGATTGGCATCGGGGTTTTTTGAAGTGACTTAAGTGAACTTATTTGCGATATGTGATATGCGATATTCCTGATCGGGGATTGAAAGGCGATGGAAAAGGTAGCCGAGACTTATTAAAAAGGATATCGGGGATCATCTATCAGCGAAACCCTTTTGGTTCTCATTTTGGAATTTTCGATTTTCGATATGTGATATCACATGGAAATTGATTTAGTGGGACCAGCTTCCATATTTTATTCGTTATAATCTTTTCAATTGCCTAAAAGCCTTGTAAACTTGAAAATTCAACATAAGGCATTATATCGATGATTCTTTTGTTAAGGTATTCTTGATCAGAAGTATTGATTTAAGTACTAGGCCTAATATAATTTTGCGTTATATCATATTTTTAAGTTATATACGGTATTAAGCATTATCCCAAAATTTTGTTTCCGCTATAAATCCTATTGAGAGAGCTTTGTTTCATCTTTTTGAAACCATTTCCTTTTATTAGAACAAAAGAGTTTTCTAGAATTGTATTCTAAAAATTTAAGAGGGTCCCCTATTATTTATTAAAATTATCACTTATTAAATAAAAAGGGGGGGTTGTTGAGTAGCACAACAATTGGTGATTCACTGGAAGAAATAGTTATCTTTGAAAATAGATAAAGAGCCAAAATCTTTATTAAAGAAAAACTTTGGAAACAAAACCTAATTTCGAAATTTGGATGTGAAAAATGATCTCTGAATAAAAGACTCATTTTGTTGCAAATTTTTGAATTTGTTATAGGTGAAAACTTTTGCTACTTGTATTAGTCATTAATCAGATATATAGATAAAGCAAGCAGTTTTATCGAATCTTAGCGTTAAAAATAAACTTCTAAATCACAGGTAGAGCCGTTGCTACCAGCAGGCGTTCATAGCCTCGACAGGGTTACCTTTTAACCAATAATGAACCAATATCTCATCCACTTATAACAATATTGTTAGAGGTAATAACTACTTAGTTTTTTATTTTGTTTTATGATTTCTTAAAAGTCATTGTTCTGGTTTGGTAGCCAGATAATGACAATGCCATTCATGGGTTATAATAAAGTTAAACAAGCTAGCTCGTGATGAGACTTCTTGTCTTATAGCAATATAAATACTAGTCATCATCCTGGTTTGGTAGCCATTTATGGTAATGTCAGAATTATTAGTTTCCTGATGATCATGGTAAGCAGGCTCATGATGAGACTTCTTATCTTTTAAATTTTATATATTTTTTAATTACACTGAAAATTATCATATTAGTGGATGGGGAGGTACATTTAATCTTTATGAGTATTGGATGACAATTGAAGCTAAAGATGCCAAGATTTTCAATATTTTATTTACTTTATTGAGAAAACCTTCCATGTCTTAATCACAAAATAACATAATGTTTTATAATTTCAAGTCAAGAATATATAATTTAATGGGTTAAATATTTTTTCAAAGTTTGATGATAAATATCATATCCAATTTCATTTTTGCAATTGTTTTTTAAGTTCTTGATTCTTTAAAGATTAACCTTCATTAAATAGTCAAAAACACCAATGAAAGGTCAACAATGTATTACTTAACATTATTTAAACTAAAGACACTGATATGTACCTATGGGAAATTTACAATAGATCAAACGTCCCACTAAGAAAATTATTTCTTGAGAATTAGTCCATTAATGGGAAGAGCATTCCTCTTGCCCTGTAAATCTTGCAGAATGAAATTTGATGGACCTAATTGCTTAAAAATCTGAAACGGACCAAGCCGCGGCTTTTGAAATTTAGTGTGTTTACCCTTTTTTCATGTGCCTTGTCCCATTTTAGGACTAAATCTCCAATTTCAAAAGTTTTTTTGTTAACTGAACTTGCATTAAATGAAGATTTAACCAACTCTTGATGATGGGCATGTATTTTTTTGGATTTGTCTCTTTCTTCTTCCAATTTGAGTATTTGTGACATCCTTAATGTAAATAAGAAGAAGTTTCTTCTCCGATGAATTTCACTAGGGCCAATGACGGAAGAGCTCGATTAGGAGGAAGGACATACGCTTTCCCATAAACTAGATTAAATGGAGAAGTACTTATAGAGGTATTCTTATTTATTATGTCAGTCCATAGAGAAAATATCAAAGCCTTATGCCAGTTATTTTGGGTTTCATCAACAGATCATTTAATAATCCTAATAATATTCTTATTGGAACCACTGCCTTGCTGATAATAGTTTGCATAATATGTTAATTTAAAACCTCTCTTTAAAGAAAATTCAGTTATTATTTCTTGAAAATTAAGATGCATTATCAAAAATGATTACATGGGGTAGACCAAAAATGGTTATGATAAACTGGTCAATAAATTTGATTATTTTTCAGAGTTGGATACCTTCATTGGTATTGCTTATAGCCACTTGGTTAAGTAATATGTAGCAGTTATAATGAATTTATGTTGTTTAGACGAATGAGTAACAATCTCACCTATTACATCTAATCCTCGTTGTTCAAACGGTTGCTCAATGTTGAATGGTTATAGAGGCAAGGTTGGTTTCTTATGTCTTCCTGAAGCAGTTTGTCAAACTTTACATTTCCTTACATATGCATGAGTAATCTTGAAAAGAGTTGGTGAGTAGTATCCAACATGTAGGATTTTATGAGCTGTGGTATTTCTTCCAAAGTGTCCACCAGTTGGTCCATCATGTAATTCCTGCAAGACGTTTAGTGCTTCAGGTTCTTCGAGACATCTTAACAAAACATAATCTTAATTATTTCTAAATAACACATGAGTCAACGAGTTCATATTGATTGGATTTGAGTCTTAAAGCATTGTTATGCGGAATTATGGATTACGAATAAAACATTCTTCCCTAGATGTAGTGCTCATCTAGAACAACAGGTTAAATACTTTGCAACTAATTTTCCTAATAGTAAATAGACACACAGAACATATCAAAGAACTTACTTGGAGTCCAAGCGCTTCCTATTCTCCTTCTGTCGCTCTTGTTGTAGCTTCAAATCTGAGCTAGATCGCCAAAATATTTCCTGAAAATATGAGAACTAAACAACAAAAGATAGCAATAATACAGATGTATATTCAAGTTATTCAGTTAAATCAATAAAACATTAACCATATACATCAGATAAGAATTAATAATATGAAAGATAGAAGCTTATATAGATACATATGTGGGAAAGTAAGAAAAAATATTTATTAATGGATAGAAGGGGAGGCTACAACCCAGTGATTGATTTAGTGTCACCATCTCCAGCAACATCCCAACCTCATCACAATGCACATCTCTCCAGTAGCATGTCACTCAAATCAATTCCTTAATTGAAATTCTACTAGCATTTCTCTACTCAAATTATTCCCTACCAAGCACTTAGATCTGTGCTCAATTTATAAAGGATTTGAAGGTAGTTTTACAATCAATGACTTTCTAATAATAGGCAAGACATGTACCCACTCTCAGAGATGTCAAATGGACACATGGATTCAAATTTTTACACATATGCACTCTTTTAGAAGGCACTGGCCAAGTGGAGATTCCGGAACAATGAGAATTTTGCTCCCAAATTACCAACGCACCTTTAAGTGTCGGGGAGTGCTTTGAAAAGCACCTTTGAATGGAGGTACCTGCATATGCAACACACTTAGCCCCTTAGAGACTGTGTTGGTGAGCTCATAGGTGATTTATCATGTTCTTCAAATCTTGGAAACCTTGCAGTTGGAATTCATGGATGATGTGTCTTGTTCTTTGTCTTAGGGCATGTAGAAACTGAAATTATAGGGGATGATAGACCCTATTCATCGGTTTTGGGGATGATGTCCAATTAACCAATTCATTGGGAATGGTGCCCAAATTGACCTATAACAAGCTCTTTTTTTCTTATAATTGAATTTAGGTGGAGCATAACCATTTTTCAAATAAAATATCAGATCCGCATATTGTGATTTAGTATTAGTGATACATACCTATGAAATCTTAACAGTATTACCTGAATCATCATTGGTTGATGTATCAAAGGCTCCAGTAATTAGTCTGCGAAAACCTTGAACCCTAACATTTTTAGTAGGTTTTATTTCTATGTCACATTCTTGCATAATAATTACCCAATTTTCCCTTTTCTCTCCTAACTCATTTTGGGTAATCAATTTCCTTACTGCTGAGAAAGGAATAATTAATTTATTATGAGCCTTCAAAATAAAAGGTTTAAAATGATTAATGTACTTGAAAAACATAAAATCTTGTTTCTCCACATCTGAATAATTTAATTCAGCTCCTTGGAAATTTGAGTTGAAGAAGGAAATGGGTGCATCAACCTAAATTTTCTCATTTATTTGCATTAGAAATGTTGCATAAGAAAGTTTGGAAGCAAAAGTATACAATATGAATTGATCAGAAAAAATAGGAGTTTTCAAGGAGGGGGTGCCAATGATAGCTTGTTTGATTGATTCAGAGGATTCTCTTTCATTATGTCCCCATTTGAAAATTGAATTTTTATTAATCATAGATTGTAGTGGGAGAACAATTTGAGAAAATTTTGCGAAAAATATTTTAACAAAATTAATTTTCCCAAGGAAATATTGCATTGATTTTTTTGTTATCAGGTAATGGAATTTCAGAAATTACTTTGATTCTTTCTGGATCTATATAAATTCCTTCTTTAGAGACAATAAATCCTAGAAGTTTTCCCTCACTAAGAGAAAAGAATGACTTCTTAGGGTTTAATGATATTCCATACCTTCAACGTCTTTCAAAGATCTGTTTCAAATCCTAGAAATGATTTTTTCTTTTCTTGGAATATATAGCTATATCATCCAAGAATGTTATGAAACCAACTCCAAAAATAGAAGAAAAGAGAGAACAACACCTTATAAATCAGCCACTTCGAGGGGGCAACCTCCAATACATTACATAAATGAACAATTCTTGGATGATACAAATGACAAAACCTCCTTCTATATATAGGATTCCATGGGATCACAATATAATCCTAGATAACCTAACAATAATAATGTAAGGGCACAATAATAACAATATTGGGGTTACAGGGGTACAACAATAACAATAAGGGGGTTACACTAACAACAGTAAGGGACTATACTAGTAATATAGGTACCTAAATTCCCCTCTCCTTCAAAAAAGTGTTGTCCTCAACGCTTGAGTAGCTTTGGATACTTCCGTATAAAATTCTCATCCTCCCATTTAGAATCTTCAGTGGGTAAATTCTTCTACTTGATGAGATACTCTGAAATTGATCGATTTCGTAGCTATTGAGTTCTTGTTTCCATGACTACTTTAGGTTCCAATAACATTTTTCCTTCCTCATCAAGTTCTGGTTATATTTTTTGAACTGGAATTTTGTCACCTATAACCTTCTTTAAGCATGAAACATGGAAAACTGGATGCACTCGCGAAGAAGCAGGAAGCTCCAATTTGTATGCCATAGTACCAATCTTTAGCAACACCTTGTAAGGACCATAGTACTTTTGAGATAATTTATTATCCTTCTTAGCTTGTTTGATGACCATCTGTTTGCATGGTTGTAAACGTAAAAATACCCTGTCTCCTACATCAAAACTTCTCTCGCTGCGATGTTGATATGTCGGTTGTTTCATTTGATTTTGTGCAAAATTTAGGTTATCCTTTAAGAGTTGGAGAACTTCTTGTTGATGCTCTATGTGATATTCCACTACTTGAACCTTAGAATTTCCTCTTAAATATGATTTCATGGACGGTGGATGATATCCATAAAGTACCATAAATGGGTTCATTGTTGCTACAATGTGGAAGGAAGTTTTATACCACCATTCAGCAAGAGGTAACCACTTGACCCATTGTGTTTTCTTATCAGATACAAAACAAAAAAGATATCCTTCCGAACATTTATTCACTATCTCAGTTTGATCATCAGATTGAGGATGATAAGATGAGCTATGAGCTAGTTGAGTACCCAAACAAGAAAATAATTTCGTCCAAAAATTTCCAATAAAAATGGGATCCCTGTAACATACAATAATATTTGGGTTTCCATGTAGCTTTTGAATTATTTCCATAAATGCAGTAGCAATTGTACTTGGTTTAAATGGATGAGATAATGCACAAAAGTGTACATACTTGGTAGTCTATCAACTACCACCATGATGACACTCTTTCTTGTGATAAAGTCCATTGAAATCTCCTCCCAACGTTGACTTGGAATGGATAATGGTTCTAGAAGACTCGGGGTCTTAATTGTCTCAACTTTATTTTGCTGGCAAACCAAACTTTCCACCACAAAATTTTGAATATCAGATTTAAGGCCATCCCAAAAAAAATATTTCTTCACCCTATGGTGATTTTTTAAGAATCCTGAGTGTCCTCCTAAAGGAGAAGTCTGCAATTCCAAAAGAATATTTTGTTTTAGTTGGGAATTCTTACAAATCTATAAGTGATATTTGTACCATAAGGAATCATTTCTCCAACTAAATGTATCATATGTACTAGGATCTTAGTGCAACTTTTGAATGAGTGTCCACACTTCTTCGTCCAAAAAACTTGTTACTATTAGATGGAACAAAGTACACCATGTAAGACCAATTTTACCCTAAGTAAAATTGTTTTCACTATGAAAAATAACTTAGTAATCCATAATGTATTAAGTTGTTTATGGTCCAAACATGAAACCCCATGAGGAAATATTGAATAAATCCCTTTTTTTTATTTTCCTCAAGGGATAATTAATTAAACATTAGTTTAATTAATATTCTTGGTCATATTTAACCCAAAACAAGAAAATTAATTAGATAAATCATTATTTATCTTATTATTTTCTAGGAATAATTATTTAAACATTATTTAAATAATATTCCTTGTTAAATTTGACTAAATCGTTTTAAATAATTGAATAAATCGCTATTTAATTATTACTCAACCACACTCTTAAAATAATAAATAAATCATTTATTTATTTATTATTTACAAATAAAGGGATTTGAACAAATTCAAATTTTTTTTCCCTCCAACAAATATAATAAAATATTCCATAAAATTTGGATCTAGATTTAGGTAATAATATTTTAACTATGCACCAATATCTAGACTAACTCAATATTTTGTTATAAATAGAAGGGTTTTTCCATCCATTCACTACCTTTTGTTGCCTAAATATCACTCTAGATCTATACTTTTGGTCTGACTTTGATCCTCCATCATTGTCATAATCTTCTATTTTTTTGCTTGTGAGCTCCCTTTGGGTTCCATTTTTTGTCTGGGTTTTTTACACCATCAAGAGAGAGAGAGATCTTAGATCTTAAGCGCTGAGGACATACAAGAACCCATCCCATTGAGGTGGACTAGTAACATCTTTCTATGTTCCCTTCCCAGGTGTCATAAATACAAAATTCTTTAAAAATATTCGTGTCTTATCTATTGGATGCATGGAGAAACTCTTGCTTTTATTTGTTGTTTAATGTCTTTAACTATATAGATATGGATTTTGTAGCATTTATCTTGGTCAACTAACTACAGATCTAAATAAATTGGCAGCCATCTTTGATGTTAGGATTGTTTGTTATGCACAGCTAAAGTGAGCTTTTTTCTTATGATTGTGATTTAAATTCACACTAACAACTGGCGACTCCACAAGGGTTTATAATTATGACCATTGTCGTTTTTCAGATCCCTGCATGACCAGCTACTTCAACCCTTAGGGTTTTTCTTCAGCTTCTTTTTTTTCTTTTCTTGATGTTGTTTTTAACCTTTAAAACCCTAAAACAGTAAAAATTCTAACTTCGGTGTGTTCTAGGCCTATTGCGCAGGTGACAGGTATATGTCGCAACTGAGACGACACTTTTTTCTGAAACCTGCTCCTGAGAGAGCTGGAAGTGCAGGTTGCACTTTTTGGGCCAAAACCTATGACCTCAAGCTTCAAGATGCAGAAAAATCCTCAAACCTACAACCTCTGCTAAAGACAGGTCAGAAACTGTGACCTGTACTTTTTGCGGGAATTTTTCTGTGAATTTTCTAGATTTGTCTGGGCTACTGTTCAGGGTTTTCTGACCTCTGTCTCCGCCCATATTGGACCTGTACTTTCTCTTTTTTACTCATCGAATTAGGAACCTAGCCCCTAGGGCTTTAGTATGCTTCCACCTTTCTAGGAGGAGTTTAGCTGAAGCAGGTCGTCTGAGATTCAGTGTGTTCAGCCATTTTTCAGATCTGATCCTGTACCTTCATATCCATTTCAGATTGGTTATTTATCCATCCAAAACACCTCTTTTCAGTTTTTTTTGGTCCTCCTCTAGGGTCTCCTTTGTTTCCCTTTAGGGTGTAGCCTTTCGCCACCTAATTTGCAGCACTTTTCCCTCTGGTTTTTTGCTATTTTTTGCACCTATTTCCAACAGATCTGACCTCTATATCCCTGTCCCTCCTAACTTTAGATCCATTGGCCATTTTTTGTGTGTTTTGACTAGATTTTTCCCACCCATAAACTAGTTGTTGGGAAGCCCACCTCCTTGGGTTTAGATTAAAGCATCTTTAGTTGTTTATTTTCTGTCATATTTAGTTTACTTTACTGTTATTTGTATATTTATTTATAGTTATAAAGAACCCTTTTTATTTTTTCTCTACACACGTCTAGGTTTAAAAAATAACATTAACACACTTAACATGCACACCCTAAGTAAAGAGCGCCTAGTTTACACTGCCAGACCAAGACTATAACATTGTAATCATTTGATCCCGCACCTCTCTACCCTTGTTTCAACATTGTAATCATTTGATCCTGCACCTCCTTGTCCTTTTTGGTCTCTCTTCCTTCTCTGATCCATGCCTGTTCTTCCATCATTGTGCCCCCAAGGCATTTATCCCGGAGACTTCTTGGCCTTCCTCCTCAGTTTATGTTAAAAAGACTTACTCCTCCACGTAGGATTCAAGTTAGTCCTCCACCGAGTCCCCTTTCTGACTCCACTTTTGGTTCATCGGGTTCCCCTTATGGTTCTATCCCCGATTCTCCTCCTGTCACCTTCACGATATCTGGTTCAGGACCTAACGCTGGTGGTAGCCCCGGCCCTAATGCTGGGAATACTACTAGTGGGACTGCAACAGGAACTATCCCGACTGCTCCCTTCCTCCCTTATATGGCAAGCCTCAATCTTCCTAATTTTAACTAGTTGATCAATGACCCCATACACCATGATCCTGGTTGACCTGCTGTGCCAACCAAGCTCCCTTCCAACATCCCCAAGTTTGAAGGTCTTGCTGGAGAAGATCCTACAAACCATGTTCAATCTTTCCACATGTGGTGTTCATCTTACTCCATCACCGATGACTCTGTCTGTCTTTGGTTGTTCAAACGTATGCTTACTGGAGAAGCTTCCAAGTGGTATGTTGACCAGGCCTCCTCCTCTCATACTACTTTTGCAGCTCTTATCAGGGATTTTTTGTCTTACTTCCAGATTCCCCTTCGTTATGATACTGGTACCAAACTTTTGACCTCTTTCTGTCAATCGTCTATGACCCACCTATCCGATCATGTCCAGGAATGGCAAAGAAGAAAGAACCTATGTCAATCCCCTATTTTCAAAGACCATGTC
Organism: Pinus albicaulis; assembly: GCA_034641835.2. NCBI lineage: Eukaryota > Viridiplantae > Streptophyta > Pinopsida > Pinales > Pinaceae > Pinus > Pinus albicaulis. The sequence goes on from CM076575.1 coordinate 895,941,417, forward strand.
TACATGGACTAGTTTCTCAGATCCCTTTTGCCTGCTATTGGCAAGGATGTCGCATCTCATTTCCCTCAAACTGAAGAAGCTGCCCTCCAGATTGTGTTGAAATATGACCTGATCTACGCACAGTTTGGTTATTTTATACCGTCTTACCTTATCTCCCTAGACCCAGTGGTGCGTTGGCACTGAGGGCATCCCTTGGTCGCTGATGGTATCGTTGGAGCCCTTTCTCATCCATACACTCATCCTCCCATGGGTTATGGTTTCCCTTAGGGAGGGGCTAGCTCCTCCAGCACTTTCCCCCTCCCAGTAGCATGTATCCAGGATACGGCATACCTCCTCCTTTTTCCCAACCTGTTTACCACAATGTTACCCAACCTCCTTATTATCTATATATACAGCCTGGTGCTCCAGCTCCTCCAGCATTAGCACCTCAGTCTCCCTTGCCTTCTCAACCCCCGCAACAGCAGCCACAACCCCCCCCAGGAGCAAGCATATGCACAACAGGGTACGACTAATCCTCCTACTTCCAAAATGAAGAGGAAAGGCAACCAAAACCAATCTGCCCCAGGTAATCTAGGACCCAATCCCCAAGGGAAAAACCTAACACTGCTAACCAGCAATAGGGCACTCAGCCCAAGCAGTACAGGCATGTTTGTATGAACAAACCTTGTTCTTTTTGTGGTGTCTATGGTCACTATACCCACGATTTTCCTCTTTACCTTAGATGTGGAAGATGTAGGAAGCTCAAGCAGCATCCCGAGGATAGCAAGCCTCCCCTCTGGTTCCTCCCCATGCTGCACCTATCCAGCCGGTTGTGTTTACCAATCCTTTCCCCTAGCAAGGGTTCGTGGCTACCCAACCCCTTGAAGGTCAGGCAGCCACTCAAACTCCTCCATCTGGTACCTTTGATTACCAGATTCTCATGATGAACTCTGACCAACCCATTACCATTGACCTCGACCTTCAGACTCGGTCCTGTCAGTACAACAAGCCTCCTGCTACGTCTGCCCCTGAGCCCCCTTATTCATGTTCCACAAAGCCTCTTTCGACAACCAATGGTCCTTTACTGATCCCTCTGCCTAAGGCAGAGGTTCATACCAAGATCCCCAAGGGGCCATTACGCTAAAACGCTTCTTCTGGTAAATTTGCCCATTTGTATAGTATAATAGATGATTTGGCACAATCCCCTACTACCATCTCAACGTTGGAACTCCTCTAGTCATGCCCTTCATAAAGAAAAGCTCTAATAACTTCCATGGGCACTGTGTATCCTTCAGATTATCGTTTGATTGTCTTCGATGTTGACCGGTCTGAGCATCCCCCTCTTCCTACTTCCGTCGCCTTCCAAATCCCTGTCAAGATCTGGAATGCCAATGTCTCTCATTGTATCATTGATGAGGGGGCATCCACCTATGTGATGTATGCTTCAGTTTGGAAGCAACTCGGATCTCCTGAGTTGGCCCCTTCCATTATCACCCTTCGAGCATGGGATGGCCACTCTTCCCAGCCCATAGTACTGTTCCACAATTGTCCTATTACTCTTGTGGGCAAGATTGTTTGTGTTGACATAGAAGTAATTGATGCCCCCTTAGATTACAACATTATATTGGGTCATAGCTACATTTATGCGATGTTTTTTGTCCCATCTGTGGTTCACCGTAAGATGTGATTTCCCCACAACAGAAAGATTGTCACCATCAACCAGTTGACGTATTACAAACCGAAGTCTCATACCTCCCCTGAGTCCATCATCTCTTCGGCGGTCAATAAACAAATAATCCAACCTTAGACCAGTGTTCACCTGAATTCTACAAAGACTCCTCTTTGATTGGTTCATTCCCTAGCCTTGCCCCTCTTGTCTCTGATCCCAGCTCGTCGAACATTTGCATGATGCAATCATCTCGGTCCAACCTCAAGCGAACTAGTTCAACTAGTAAGCAGCCCCGCCCTCCGCAACCTACTCCTAGCACCTTGAATCAACCTTCAGGATGCCCTCCTCAAGGCCCTTCATCTACAGCTGGTATCCATGAGCCTATCTACCCTCTTGGCACAGTTCCTCCTGGCCTTAACCATCTCGAAGTTGTCTCACCTGGCCATTATCCCTTCGGTCAGATACTATTTCTAGCTCCCCCTCTTGGAGTATTTTCGGTACCTTTCATGGCTACCTTATCCCTTCCTAACATGACCCTGGGGATCCCAGTCTGGTACATTGTTCCCTTAGCCACTATTTCGCCTGGTCAGCCCAAACCTTATATTTATTTAACCACTGTTCAACCAGTCCCCATGACCCCTCCCTTTGCTTCCATGCCTCATCCACCTCAACAGGAACCTACTCCTATTATGACAGCTTCGGGTGAAGGCGGGAAAGCTTGCAAGAAGACACCTAAAGACAAGGCCGCCCCGGCAAACCCTGCTCCTCCTCAGCCTCCAAAGTGTACCCCACCCCCCCCCCCCCCCGCATGTACTTTGTGTGATGTTTTCAGTCATGCCACCCATCATTGTCCTGAACTGCCTTGTATCAAGCCCATGGTTAATGTCGCATTTCCTGAGTCTAAGGTCCCTGAAGCCTCTGTTTCTTCCTCAACTGTAGCCAAGAACCCCAATATTATTCACACCGACCACCCCTGTGCTTTGTGTGATCTCCATGGCCATTATACCCACCTTTTTCCCCACCTCAAGCATTATCGCACCTCTTTAGAGGTAGTTGGGGAATACAAGATTGAACAGAACCAGACCACCTCTCCCGTACTTGCGCAGTATGCTTCAAGCCAACCTGAGGATACCTCTTCCCCCATTTAAATTCCCCCTCCCGATGTCAAGATGACGAAGTCTTCGGCCACTATCCTCTACCTGTCATCATCTATGAGATCCACTATGGAAGATCCCTCTGGGACTTCCCCTTCTGTTTTGCCTGACATCCCTTCAATGATCACCTTGGGCTCAACATCATTGGATCCCTTATCTACTCATTCTTTTTTCACCCCTCGTGATGATGTGCATGTGAACCTTTCTTCTCATGATGATGATTTAGGTAGCTTTGTTGCATCATGTGGTTACCTTTCCACTAGTCACCCCATCTTTTACTGTGATGATGACATCATGGAAGCCTTCTCCACCCCTAACTTCATCTTTCCTGCCCATAAGAGGAATGGAACAATCTGTTTCTATGGTGACTTTTGTGACCTGAGCATAAGCTTCCCCCAAGACAGCTCCCACACACCACCTATATGTCGGTGTGTGGGTGATAGACATCCTACCCAGAGCACTCCCTCTAGTAGTGATTGTTTGATTTATACCTTGCATTCGGGTTGCCTGCATTGTTCATCATTCTCTCATTTGTTGTCTTGTGGCACCTTTCAGATGGACCCCCATCCACACCATATATCGGTTATGCCGATGGTGCAATTTGCTACTCCCGGAATCTAGCCTTGGCAGGTTGGGCCATTTTTACCCCCTTACATTCGCTTGTTCTATCGAACGATGTATGCATTGGTACTGCCACCAATAACAACGTTGAATATGATGTAGTGTGAGGTTTATTAGCCGATTCCCTTTCCCATCGCATCCTTCACCTTCATTTTCATTTAGATTCCCTGCTTCTTTTCATGCAATTGAATGGTGTCTATCGTGTGCATAATCCTGTCATGTTTTGAAGATATTTATGAGTGAAGCTTTTGATGCATGAATTTGAAATCATTACATTCAATCATGAACCTAGAGCACAAAATCACTATGTAGATAGCATTGCAAACAATATTCTAGATTGGCATTTACCACACGCATTGCACACAATACAATAAAAAAGAAACCATAAAAGCGATGCATATCCATAATATGAGCCGTTCAAAATGTTTTAGAGTCCATCATCTATGATATATTTGAGAGTCCATAGCATGTTACAAAAAAATTCAAAACTGGGGGTACCACATGCCCCTACACCTAATCACTATTTGGAGGATCCCAGGCCAATGGCTCTACTCCTACAGTTCATAGATCGCGCATCCCCTGTTGGGCCATCGCCATGCGCCTCATGACCCCTCGCCACTTTGCGGGTAGACCAATACATGTCTCTATGTACTGGTCATCCAAGTCTTACCAGTCGCGCTCTGAAACACCAGTCAGAAGCCTCTCACATCTATGATGAATGTCCTCCAGGAGGGCCACTGCATCCTCATGTTGTGGTGCTCTCGACCCACTAGGTCCTGCAACTCCTGCTACTGTAGGTCGTCCCATGTACCCGGTTGGTTTCACCGGTGTTGTGTCTATATACGAAAAGTGAATGAATCAGTACCATATAAAATCCTCTGAAACTTTAAAATGCACATAAAATATTAGCAACTTTTCACTTACCATCGGGCCCCCATACTTGACCAGGCGGTAGTGGCAAGTCCAGGTCCCCACGATAACTCATCCCACTATAGGGATAGTCATCTATGTACAGTGGAATCTGATCCCAATGAGCGAACAAATCGGGTCGAAACACCCGTCCGACTACCCCACCTTCCCCTCTGCACAGTAGCCACCCCCAGTGGCGCATCTTGGGCTCTCTCGGGCCTCCATCCTATATCTGTATGCGAGGTCGGAGTGTCAGAATCTTCTCAAAGAAGAGCGAGCACAACATTGTGCCATATGCACAGTCATGGTTCGCTTGCCACTTTCATAGTGACAAATGTTGTTTAAACGACGATAGCATCATTTGGGCCCATCCATAGTAGGTCCCACTCTACACACTCTCAACAAGCATCATGTGACCCCTAGTGATGTGTTGGAGTGCCTCGTTGCCCAATATCCACAACACCATTGCGGCCATGGCACGGGGCTCTAACCTCTCTAGATCTGTGATCGGTATCCATGTCCCCTTCACATGGAGACCCAGTCGGCAATGGCGCTCTACAAACTCCGTGATGTTCTGCCCTCACGGTAACACTGGTTGTGTATTCCCCACCATCCCAAGTGGTGGCAGACCAGTTAAGAAATATATATCCTGGACAATCAACTCGATTTGGTGCCCCTACACTATAAATATCTCATGATCCGGATCCCAATAGCTAACAATCTGAGCCAACAAGGGCTCCCCATCTCTCATCAAAGGGTTCTCCACAAACTTCAGGACCCAAAACATGGCCAATGCACTGCGGATACCATGATCCTCTCGGATCTCCGACCGTAATGTGTCCAGGTCTCTCTCTATCGATTTGATCCTCAATTCTTCCATATCTTCATAAAACCATCATATTTGTCAGTGTATAGAAAGGAAAGACTGCATTCAACCATAAAAACCCAGCTCTTAGACAAAGAAAAGCATCAAAATCCCCCTCGCTGACAGGTCGCACTTTTCAAGAAAATCCTGGGACAGATCGTAGTTTTCTGCCCAAAACCTACTACCCATGTCGCAAATATTGCCCCAAAAAGTGTGACCGGGTTGTGAAGAAGAGCAGGGGTCTATTCCTAAACTCTGGGTGCCTAAAATGAACTTTCAATCCACTAAAATGAAAGAGTAGGGTTAGGCCGCTTACCTACAACTGATGGATCTCGATTCCAACGGTCAGTTTGTCTGCTACGATCGCCGCAAGATTTAGGGCCTTTTCTCCTCTCTACATTCACCACAACTACACTTGAAAATGAATCAAATTGGAGGGAAAATGCCTTATTAAAACAGAAACCCCATATTTTTCTTTCGTCAGCTGCGACCAAACCGTAGCTCGGTTTGAAAAACCGTCTGCACCGTTGGAAAGCTATCACCAAGCTCTCAAATAGGTATCCTTTAGTTTTTGTGATTTGATACTTCACCTGGACACATTTTTTCCAGGAAAGGTCACTTCACCACTCCTCAAAATCTAATTTCTTCACTTGCAACACTTGTACTTGGGGCACCACTTCGCCTTCATACTTTTCCATGCTCATGTCGATTTTCATCTTGATTAACCATATTGTACTCATGTTTCTATGGTCCCCATCGGGCCTATTCTATGTGGCAGCATCATCGAGTCTCCCTTGTTTAGAGCATTCGAGTTGAGTCATCATCGCATCCATTGAGTCTATCCTGAGTCCATTTGTATCCCGCTATAGTCCTCCTTCCTTCATTGCTTGGTTCCTCTCTCGTGTCGCACATTGTGGCTTTCAGTCATACTGTCCCCTATCCCCTTTGATATTGTGTCAGTTTTTGCCAGGTCATCCATGCCCTTCATGCTCTAACAAGGGAAGTCTTCAGCCCGCTACTCAGTACCCCCATTCCATCATCATCCCTGGTATTAGTTTATCAGTCACTTTACTATTATCTCTCGTGCTTTAGTTTAGGATCCCTTATTACCTCACCTATGGTGAACCTCCTTCTTTCGACATCATCTCATTCATTCCATAAGACAAGTCTAGAGGGCAGTGTACCTTGGTTCTAGCTTCCACTCTTGTTTGATGCCTCGGATCAGGAAAAGGGACTCTTTATGTCCCTTTGACTTGATTTTCTCTCAGCTCCAGATCATTATGGCATTATCGAGATCTGTATACTTGATGGTTCAGTGATGCAGCAAATTGTACCAGTGATCCCCGGGTGTATGTGAGATGTTTTTAGACCTCATGAGGGGGTGGCCCTTCAGGTAGCCCCCACATACCCGGATGACTTCTCTATTACAGCCTTGGAGGCATCTCCATATATTTGATGGTTCCGGCCTCAACCGCGTGAAGCGCCTTTTATTTTGCATGTATCATTCAGATTTTTAGAACCATTTCCTGTTTTACAGGGCCTCTTTGGTTGTACTTATATCTCATGTACTCAGATATTATTGTATAAGTCATGGTTGTTGTCCAAGGCACAGTATGTATGTGGGATCCATTATCATGTTTTTATCTGGCCCATGTGTTGTGGAGGTAAATCCCCTCTGCGGACAGAGGTGATCCCTACTAGCCCAGATCGGGTCTAGCAACAATCGTAACACGCTACAGCGCAAGTTCCTAATTGCAATAAACCAAATCGCGAAGAATGCCTACCTCAAGTCCAACGCTGTCGTTTGTAGAAGAGACGATGCTCCCGTTTCCTTGCCCCCAGCAGATCACAATCCTCTCGCTCACCGCGATCGAACACCTGCACACACAAGAAACACGACAAACACAAGCATAAAACCCGATATATCCAATTATGTATCAGTCAGAGAAAACACAACTCATGATCATAATGAACAATACGAGTGGAACCATAACCAATAGTCACTTATCATTAATTAATACAAAGGAAAGTACAACCTGGATCTGACGCTGAACCTTCCTTCGGCAGGTCGTCAGTGGAATACGTCTCAGTAAAGCTTGTCAGGAATGGGGACAAGCCTCTCTCTTCGATCGTCAATCTCCTTGCTATGGATTTGGCACTATAAGGACTATCAAAGCTCTTGCAGCATTCTTTAGGCTATGAAGGCTCTTAGATATTCTTGGAGACTAGCTTGCAAAGAGAAATGGCAAGCTTATATAGATGGTGGAAGGGGAGTTGGGATCCCTACAATCATGGGATTGGCCCTATCCTCAAGGAAGATTCCATGAGAGGTGTAAAACTACTTCCTCTACATGGAGAACCGGAGCCAAATGTCCCAACTTGATTTAGAGACCGGTTCAGGAGTTGGTTGGAGTCAATCTTCCACCATTTATTTTTTTTAAACACCCTTTATTAAGCCTGGCGCAAGTGCGACTCTGAGACAGAGCGCCAATTGGCACGCCCTCTTTGGAGTATTTCCCCCATTGGCGCGGGTATAACACTGGCTAGTCGCGCCAAGGATGGAAAGGCTATTTTTAGGGTTTTTCACAAGGAGATGTCTTCAGGGGAATGAAAGTCCATGTCTAGGGGAATGCCATGAAAGTGTTTTCAGATCATGTCACTGCTCACAGGTCACAGAATAAGCCCTCCAATGTGCAGGACGGGGAATTGCAGGGACGGTGACAAATTGCTGTGTAACAGATGCCCCCTAAAGCATGAGACCCGAAAGAGAGAGAGGGGTGAAATGATTTACGAGAACGTGTCCAACTGAAAACACTACCGTCGGAAAACCTGCATAGAGAAGTACAACTGATATCTCAAATACATGATATATATGTGGTATGGGTGCAGCCATTCATTGCAGAGTATACAAGAATCTAGATCCAAGGCATGGACGCAGCCATCCAGTGAGGATCGATAAATAGACTTAGGTATGGTCGCAGCCATCCAGTGAATGAGTCATGTAACTAATCATAATAATCCACAAAATTGCAGCCTGGATTCCAACAAACAAAATCTAGGGTCTTGCGCTCCATCTCAACTCGAACAAAGTACAAGTTCAATCATGCGAATAAGTGAGCTGAAGTCGAACATGTAAGAACATCGTCTGATTACCAGCCAATGATGAAAGTTGTTAACAGACGCGAGAGGTACCACCAATAATGACAATGGCCCTCAAGGTACTATAGGTACAATATATGGCATGTGAATCAGTGAGCTAGCGTCGAACACCCATAGAATCACTTGATCGAAGGCCAATGATGAAAACCTCTCGTCGAACGCGAAGAACCTACCATTGAGGCATGCAGGCTCCAAGGCACCAGAAGGGAGTCTCTATATCAAATTCCTAGATAATGAGCTGAAGTCGACAGGAAGTGACCTTGATCAAAGGTGGGCCATAGTGTTTCCCACATCATCGATGCGAGACAGAGGAGTATAATGTTTTTGTGAATCAAGACCAGATGAGAATCAAAGGAAGGTTGAAATTTTGCAAAGGTCAACTTCTCTTGAACATATCGGTGGCACGACAGTGGATTTGGCAGTATTTGACATCAAAATATCAGAGGTCATGGTGACGAGGCAAAGAGTAGATGAGAGGTCAAAAAGGATTACCCAAACCCATGGAGGAAAACATATAATGAGATGAGATGTTCCCAACCCGACACAAATGCAGACAAGTGCCATGTTCAAGAGCGACATACTGCCGACACGACAATGATTCGGTTCCATTTTTCCCCACCATTTATGGTGAGTACCTCTTTATTTTTACACAAGCTTGAAGAGGATACCATATGCTTTTCATATAAGTTCGCCCTTCGGACGAATCCATCCTAGTACATTTAACGAGCCCTAGGAAGGAGAAACTTGAATATCGTCATTCTGACTGAATCCAATGTCATCGGGGTTTAACAAGTCTGACAAAGGAAGAACTCGGCATCTTTTCATGTTTAGAGAGTTTGAAAAGACAATGGAAAAGTAAACTCCAAAAGTCCCTTTTCGTAAATAGTTCCTCAGATCCGAAAAGGTAGAAAACTATGTCTGAGAAAAACTCCTAGTCGCGATAGGCTAGGGTATTCCTTTTTCGTAGATAATCTATCCCAGCCCGAAAAAGGGGTAAAAGTATACTGGGTAGATGTCATTTCACAACCAATTTAACGAGTTCAAAATGACAAGCGACTCGGCAATCTTTTCATGTTTAGAGAGTCAGAAAAGAGCTGAAAGTTGACTCCTCCTGGAGGAACGAGTGGTATAAAGGGTAGCAACTGGTTCCGGTAATGGTGGAACTCCTAAGAACAAGTAAAGGTTAAGAGGTTGGCTAACAAGACCACTAATCACAGTGGTTCCTCAGGAATGGGTGAAACAACCAAGTGAAGGCGTATCATCGGCCGAGCAGATAGTGACGATGGAGTGAGAAAACCAAGGCTCATCTGGAAAAAACAGGCTGATAAAATGGCAATCACAAAAGGTAAAATGGGCATGGTTTCATTTTTACACAAGCTTGAAATCAAGAAACTCTGCTTGAAGTTGGTTTCATTTTTAGACAAGCTTGAAACAAAGATAAACTATGCTTGAAACCGGTTTCATTTTTACACAAGCTTGAAACGGAAACAAACTATGCTTGAAAAAATTAAGCATGCCCCCAGCATGGTGACTCAATTCGAGGTGCATGCCCCCCAAGCTTCAGTCCATATGAAAGGCAGATGGAGTGAAGGTTCAATTTACGATATCAAGAGAAAGACTCGACTGGGATTTTACGAGATCTCATCAAAGACTCGAATTGAACAGGAAAGTGTTTCATTTTTTTAACGAGGTTGACACATTAAAAGAACTATCCTCAGGACACCTTGTTTCATGGTTTAAGGAGCTTGGCAGAAGACAAGGAACTCTGCTCTGACAACCTTGTTTCATTTTTTAAGGAGCTTGGCACAAGACAAGTAACTCTGCTCCGACAAGACCCAGTTTCATTTTTTAAGGAGCTTGACACAGGAAAAGAACCATGCTCCGGCGACCTTGTTTCATTTTTTAAGGAGATTGACACAAGAAGATGAACCATGCTCCGACGACCTTGTTTAATTTTTTAAGGAGCTTGACACAAGAAGATGAACCATGATCCGGCGACCTTGTTTCATTTTTTAAGGAGCTTGACACAAGAATATGAACCATGCTCTGACGACCTTGTTTCATTTTTTAAGGAGCTTGACACAAGAAGATGAACCATGCTCTGAACGACCTCATCATAATGAACAAGAAGTCATCGCTTCCAATATTTCCACTCCCAATGGAAGGAAAACATCTTGGAAGTCAGGACCCAATGCCCCCAGCACCTTATGCACAATGGCACTATCACTGGGTACAGGCATGGGGTAGGTAGCCACATAGTTGACCTGTGGTGGGGCAGATACAACGGGTGGATAAAAACTAGGAAGGGATGATGGCGGGCCAGCTGCCACATCAGGACCAAAGAACAAAAGCTTATCAATGGTCACGATCCGTCCTTCATGTGGAAAATAGACCACACGAAAAATGGAGGAGACAAGCGCTCCCATGGCATAGGTGTAATCGCTCCCCAAAAGCAGATTTAAATCCAAGGGGCCTGGAACAACCATCACGTCTATATGGATGGTTTTACCTCCCAAAGTAACAGGTAACCTTGGAAGGATCCCTAACGGTTGACTAGTTCTTCTGTTGAATGTCAACAGATTCTGCGTAACAGGCGCAAGCGACAGCAAACCAAAAGCTTGCCAGGTAGTGGAGGATAGAACACTAACAGATGCACCTTCGTCTATAATGGTGCTGGGTACGACCAGACCAAAATCCTGTACTGTGATCTCGAAAGGCATATAAGACGGAAGGCGGTATCCTGCGAATCGATTCCAATCAAAGGAAGCGATCAAACTACTCGGAGGGGCTACCATCGAATTGAGATGGTCTTCCCTTGGTGTTACGGAAGAAGAAGGAGCATCCTCCTCGACCTCCATCTCGAAGGTGGGAGGGGAAACCTCTGGGACCTCCATCACGGGAAGCGGAGGAGTAGCTTCTTGAGGTACAGGGACAGGGGAATCTTTCTCCAAGTCTGAGGAATCTGAAGAAACAAGAAGAACCTGAGGGGTATGAGGTCCACTCTCAACGGAAAAGACCTAGTGCACTGTAGACGGGGCCAGCTTGACCGATCCCACGACCAATGGTTGGTTGGGAACGGATTCCTGAATTTGAATTTCCAGGGGAGCGGGATTGACCAAGGATGACTCTTGACCAATCGTAGGATCAGCTGGTGGAGGCTCAAAGAAAGTTGTTTATAACCAACCGGGAGGCATGGCGTAGAAACAGCTGAGTTGTCCAAAACTCGCTTGGCTTCATCCATATACGAACAAAGGTGAATGGCATGGTGCCCTTCACACAACTTACAGGGATTGGTGATCTTACCCTGCTTCTTAGGAGCCTTACCAGTACTAGTTGAAGACGTGCCCCCAACTTGACTCTCGGAAGCCAAAGGCAACGGCGGGTGACCGTTGGACCATACTTCGAGCACCTTGGGAATGCCAGGGCAGTCTCAAAGAAGATGGCCTCCCGTACACAACATGCAAGGGAACTTGACTTTCCGTGGAGGTTTGGGAGGTTTATCGACGGAAGGCTTCTTAGGCGCAATAGCCACAGAGCTAGCCTCTCCTTTATCGGACTTATTCTTCTTTGTCTTCTTCTTCTTCTTCTTAGCCACCTGGTTACTCAAATCCAGACTTTCACCGGGTGAAGTAGAAGAAGAGGATGCAGAAACAGGCGAAGAAGGGTAGAGGTCCACCTTAGAATCAACATGATGTTGTTCAGGCGGAGGAGACGGTTGAATAGAAGCCGAGACATTCGGGACCACAGAGGTTGAAAACAACCAAACAGGCAACCCAACAGTTAACCCAGGAAGGGACAACGTTGCCATATAAGGAGCGCCAACATTTCCAAAAGGAGGAAAAGGACCAGGATTCCCTTCGGAGGGGATTCCTTGGTTGGTGAACTCTGGAAAAGTTGCCATCAGAAACAACTCAAAACAGCACCCTAAGGAAACTTTAACCAGGAATATTTCGTGGGCAGTTAATTTTTATAACATTGAAACAAAACTCTACCATTTCATCTTTTAAGAATCGAGAAATAGGAAAAAGGTGACTCTATCACTTTCATATTGGAAACAAGCGTGAAAGGACAAGCGCTTGATGACCTTTTCAAATTTAAAGAGTCAGAAAAGATCGAAATGACTACTCAGGAATTCTAGGCAAAGGGTGTACCAAATAACCGTGAACTGCAATATACACCTTGGTTTCAAAATGAAAAAATAAATCAACCAAGGACTTGACGTACGTGCAGGCAATCTCCCCAAATGCTGTGTCTGGTGTATCACGGGTATAGGGCAGTAGACTTGGCTTCCTATGGATAAAGGATAGAAACCTAGTGGGGTCTCCCTTTATATACGCGACGGTACGGGGAGCACAAGTCTATACTAGCGCTGTCTAAATCCAAGAGGCGAACGACAGCTACTAGGTTTAAAGATGCCGGAACACGTCTCTAGCCTCGACCTCTAAATATTTCGTTAATGTTCCAATGCTGCCTTAGTGTAAATTGAATAAATTTTAATGTTTATCTTCAATTATGTTTCAATTTCAAGGCCCTACCGTATGTCATCTAAAAATCTCCTCTATGCAGCTATATGAGAAAAGAAAACTTTTCAATTCGATGAATGCTATCTAGTTAAGGGAAGAGCTTCAAACAATGATGCGACATAAAACAACACTGCGAACGAAACTTTTTCAAACTAGATGACTTTCACTATCCAAAAGTAATCTCAAACATTCAACGATGCGAATAATGCAATGTAATCTATGCAAAATCCTCTTTTTTGAAAACTATGCAATTGTAATCTATGCACAATTTCCTTTTCCTTTCAAATGATAAGAATGCACTCAATGCATTTTCGATGAAATGAGAATCTACTTAATGCGTGCTTTTAATAAAAGAGAATGCAATCAAAGTGACTTTTATCTTTCAATCATTAAACAATGTGATCTAAGTTCAATGATAAATCTCAAAAAATACTTTTCAATGCAATGTGATCTAATGCATTTTAACGAAAAGCAAACTATGATACAAACACTAAAAAATGCAAATCTCCTTAATGAAGGATGAATGCAAAAGAGATGTAAACAAACTCTAAGAATGCAATCGGTGTTTCAAAACACTTTGTAACGAAATCCCTCAAAATGCGACAAGACATATGAAGTCAAACACAAAGAGGACTTCCAAATCAAGAGATCAAAACAATGCATTCATTCCCTTTTACATCAAACAATCATGGAAATAAGACATTTTAAACAATTAGCAATGTAATCTATGCTCATACAGTGAAAATACTAGAAGGGGAAGACACACTGGTGAAGGATTTAGGGAAAAAATCTCAATTTTCACACACCCTGAAATTGGCACGACTTTATCATTGACAACTAGCGCCAACTGGCGCGACTTGCTCACTGACAACTGAAAACAAGCGCCAACGCCTGAAAATGAAAAAAAAAAGAATTTCTCCCAACCAAGACCAGACTCACCACTTCAAGCAGAATCTCCAAGACTCAAATGAACCATGTAATCTAGGCTCAAAGTGAGACAAAGCGGAATTCGAATGAAGAAGAAGCCAATCACTCAAATAGCGCAATAAAATGATAGACAACCACCAAATGAATGCAGAGAAGTAATCACAAAGTTGACTGAACAGACAGAAACCAAAAACCCCCAAGGGAGGCTCGACGCACAATAGCACCTAGATGCCCTAGGGCTAGAATGTAAAATCGATAGAAACGGGCAAACAACCAAAGGATGAAGGTCACAGTCATTCAAATAAGGCTCTAGAACACTCAAGCAATCGTAAAAAATGAAACCAAAATCACAGATCAAGCTTAGAGAGCTCAAAACTAAGCAAACCCTAGCACTTCACAGCACTGGCGCAACTGTCAGGCTGAAACTAGCACCATAACAGGATTGGCGCGAGTAGTAAATTGACAACTGGCGCCAATTGTCGCGACTGTCACGCTAATAAGCGCGCCAATCCAGTTTTCTATGCAAAAATAAAAAATAAGCAATCCAAGAAGCAGACTAGTGATGTTGGAGCTCAAACCAAAAGCCAAACCCACATAAAGAGCCATCCAAAAGAGCTGATCAAGCAAGCAAGGTCAAGAATCGATCGAAAGACAAGACAATACTCCAAGTGTTCAGTTCATAAACTAAACTGGAGATTGACTGAAGCAGCATTCATCTACTTTCGCTAATGCAGAGCAAGAGCGTTTCGAAGGCTATCTGGCTAACTTCAGGCTCCGTCTGTAGTTTATAAATCAAACAACACACTAACTCCCCAGTGGAGTCGCCAATTTGTTGTGGAGTTAAATCCCCTCTGCGGATAGAGGCGATCCCTACTAGCCCAGATCGGGTCCAGCAACAATCGTAACACGCTTCAGCGCAAGTTCCTAATTGCAATAAACCAAATCGCGAAGAAGGCCTACCTCAAGTCCAACGCTGTCGTTTGTAGAAGAGATGATGCTCCCGTTTCCTTGCCCCCAGCAGATCACAATCCTCTCGCTCACCGCGATCGAACACCTGCACACACAAGAAACACGACAAACACAAGTGTAAAACCCGATATATGCAATTATGTATCAGTTAGAGAAGACACAACTCATGATCATAATGAACAATACGAGTGGAACCATAACCAATAGTCGCTTATCATTAATTCATACAAAGGAAAGTACAACCTGGCTCTGACGCTGAACCTTCCTTCGGCAGGTTGTCAGCGGAATACGTCTCAGTAAAGCTTGTCGGGAATTGGGACAAGCCTCTCTCTTCAATTGTCAATCTCCTTGCTATGGATTTGGCACTATAAGGACTATCAAAACTCTTGCAGCATTCTTTAGGCTATGAAGGCTCTTGGAGATTCTTGGAGACTAGCTTGCAAAGAGAAATGGCAAGCTTATATAGATGGTGGAAGGAGAGTTGGGATCCCTACAATCATGGGATTGGCCCTATCCTCAAGGAAGCTTCCATGAGAGGTGGAAAACTACTTCCTCTACATGGAAAACCGGAGCCAAACGTCCCAACTCGATTTAGAGACCGGTTCAGGAGTTGGTTGGATTCAATCTTCTGCCATTTATTTTTTTTAAACACCCTTTATTAATCCTCGCGCGAGTACGACTCTGAGACAGAGCGCCAATTGGCGTGCCCTATTTGGAGTATTTCCCCCATTGGCGCGGGTATAACACTGGCTAGTCGCACCAAGGATGGAAAGGCTATTTTTAGGGTTTTTCACAAGGAGATGTCTTCAGGGGAATGAAAGTCCATGTCTAGGGAAATGCCATGAAAGTGTTTTCAGATCATGTCACTGCTCACAGGTCACAGAATAAGCCCTCCAATGTGCAGGATGGGGAATTGCAGGGACGGTGAAAAATTGTTGTGTAACACCATGTTTATGCCAGCATGTACTATATAGTTCAGTCCTTTTTTTACTGGATGCATTATTATTTGTACTTTGTTATCTCGGAGGGCATAGGTATGCCTCCCCCACCTCTTTTAGAATAGTTACTCACTCATAAAAGAGACTTTTCGCACCTGTAAGTCTCACCTCCTCAGGGTCTTTTCCTCTAGCGCTTTATTCTACCTTATATTTCTCTCTCTCTGACTCCCCCTTCGATGTCTAGTGATTGAGTTCTTACAACATAATTTGGTCATACGATTAGATCCTAATGCTCGCACACTGGGGGGAAATTTGTTACACCAATTTTTGGTCATCTAACCTATTACTAATAGATGGACCAAAGTACACCATGTAAGACCAATTTTACCCTAAGTAAAATTGCTTTCACTATGAAAAATAACTTAGTAATCCATAATGTATTAAGTTGTTTGTGGTCTAAACAGGAAATCCCATGAGGAAATATTGAATAAATCCCTATTTGTTTGATTTTCCTCAAGGGATAATTAATTAAGCAGCAGATTAATTAATATTCCTGGTCATATTTAACCCAAAACAGGA
The DNA here is from genome assembly GCA_034641835.2 of Pinus albicaulis. Lineage (NCBI taxonomy): Eukaryota > Viridiplantae > Streptophyta > Pinopsida > Pinales > Pinaceae > Pinus > Pinus albicaulis. Next base: position 895,957,709 of record CM076575.1, read on the forward strand.
AAATTAATTAGATAAATCATTATTTATCTTATTATTTTCTAGGAATAATTATTTAAACATTATTTAAACAATTTTCCTTGTTAAATTTGACTAAATCATTTATAAATAATTGAATAAATCACAATTTATTTAATTATTACTCAACCACACTCTTAAAATAATAAACAAATCATTTATTTATTTATTATTTACAAATAAAGGGATTTTACCAAATTCAAATTCTTTTTCCCTCCAACAAATATAATAAAATATTCCATAAAATTTGGATCTAGATTTGGTTAATATTATTTTAATTATGCACCAATATCTAGACTAACTCAATATTTTGTTATAAATAGAAGGGATTTTCCATCCATTCACTACCTTTTGTTGCCTAAAGATCACTCTGGATCTATACTTTTGGTCTAACTTTGATCCTCCATCATTGTCATAATTTTCTATCTTTTTGCTTGTGAGCTCCCTTTGAGTTCCATTTTTTGTCTGGGTTTTCTACACCATCAAGAGAGAGAGACCTTAGATCTAAAGCACTGAGGACATATAAGGACCCATCCCATTGAGGGGGACTGGTAACATATTTCTATGTTTCCTTCCCAGGTGTCATAAATACAAAATTATTTAAAAATATTCCTGTCTTGTCTATTGGATGCATGGAGCAACTCTTGTTTTTATTTATTGTTTAATGTCTTTAACTGCATAGATCTGGATTTTGTAGCATTTATCTTGGTCAACTAACTGCAGATCTAAAGAAATTGGAAGCCATCTTTAAGGTTAGGGATGTTTGTTATGCACAGCTAAAGTGAGATTTTTTCGTACGCTTGCGATTTGAATTCAAACTAACAAGTGTCCACACTTCTTCGTCCTTCTTCATTCATCCCTTGCTTCTGTTATCCAATCTGGTTGAGTAATAGAAATGGCACAAATCAATGTTTCCACCTCTTCATGATTTCTTGAGAGTGCATCTGCGACAACATTTATCTTCCCTTTTTTGTAGATGATTTCAAATTCATAACCCAACACCTTTGTTTAAGACTATCATGATTCCAAAAAGTGTTTAAGACTATCATGATCAGTTTTTACCTTGAAGTGTCTTCCCATTAGGTAAGATCGTCATTTCTTTAGTGCATGTATTATTGCCAACATTTCCTTCTCATAAATAGCTTTCTGTAAATAATTTCCTTCTATTGGACGACTTTCAAAAGCAATGGGTCTTCCTTCTTGCATTAAAACAGCACCAATTCCATTTCCTGAGGCATCACATTCCACAATAAAGGTTTTTGTGAAGTCTGGCATAGCTAAGACCAGTGCTAGGCACATTTCCTCTTTAAGATGTTCAAAGGCCTTAGTTGCTTCAGGACTCCATGAAAATGCATCTTTCTTCAATAATTTGTTTAGAGGTGTTGCTATTCTCCCATAATTCTTAACAAACTTGTGATAATACCCTGTTAACCCGAGAAATACTCGCAACTACTTTATGGTTTCCATTCCTTAATGGCTTTAATTTTGTTAGGGTCTACCTTAACACCCTCATGAGATACAATATGACCCAGATATTCCACCTCTTGTACTCCAAAGAAACATTTGGATGTTTTTGCATATAATTGTTTCTCCTCCAATATTTTGAGCACCCTGTCAACATGTTAAACATGATCCTTCCAAGACCTTTTGTAGATTAGTATATCATCAAAAAAAATTAGCAAAAATTTTCTAAGGAAGGGTTTGAAAATGGAATTCATCAACCCTTGAAATGTATAAGGTGCATTGGTAAGGCCAAAAGGCATGACCAAAAATTCATAATGAACCTCATGAGTTTGAAATGTTTTTTTCGGAATATCTTCCATCTTCATTCTAATTTGATGATATCCTGAACGAAGATCCAACCTGGTAAAATAAATTTCTCCATGTAATTCATCCAATAATTCATCAATCACAAGAATGGGAAATTTATTATTAATAGTGAGCTTATTGAGCTCCCTATAATCCGGACACATGCGCCATGATCCATCCTTCTTTTGCACCAATACTGTTGTAGCAGAGAAAGAACTTTGACTAGGTTGACTTACACCAGCCTTAACATTTCTGCAATCATACGTTCAATTTCGCTCTTTTGGACATAAGGATATCTGTAAGGCCTTATGCTTGGAGGAACACTTCCTGGAATCAAATGAATAGCATGATCATGATCATGAATAGGTGGGAGTCCTTTGGGAGTTTCAAACACCTTGGAATGATTGTCCAAGACTTTTTGGAGATCTAGAGAAATTTATGATTTTGATGTTGGAACTTCTAGTGAGCATAAATGTGCAATTACGCCTCGTTGTTCTTTATTCAGAAGATTTGTCATGAAATTAAAACCTATTATCTTTCTCAGCTTCCCTGCAATACATGTAATTCGACTTCCTTTCCTTCCAAAAATAAAAATAAATAAACAAATAAATAATAAAAAAATCAAGAAAATTTCTTGAAAATTAAAAGATAGTGTCCGCAAAGATTGTAACCATTGTAATCCTAGTACAACATCAACACCTCCCATTGGAATGGAAAGCATTGGACTATTCAATACATATTCCCCAATGGTTAGCTTGATATTATGACATTTTCTAGAGAAATTTATAATTCCTCCATTTGCAACCATCACTTGACATTCTGGTGTTGGATATCAAAAACAATTCAATTCCTTGGCTACCTTACAATGAATAAAATTATGGGTACTACCCGAATCAATCAACACTATTACCATTTTCTTTTTGATATGTCCTTCTATCTTGAGAGTTTGAGGAGTGGTAATACCTTCCAATGCATTACTCGATATGGTCGGACTCATTTCTTCTTCTTCTAGGGTTAGTTCGTGGCGTATATCCTCTTCTTTTGAAGTTTCTTGTTCATTTTCTTCCTCCTCTTCACAATCTATGTAAAATAATTTATTCTCCGCACACTTACGACCTTTAGTGTATTTTCTATCACAACTGTAGCAAAGCCCTTTTTCTATTTTTTCTTCCAATTGTTGTGGTGTCAACCTTGTAGGTTGTGGAAGTCTAGGAGTGGCAATACTTCCATCTTTATAGATGTGAGTGGTAGGCTTCCTTGTCGCCATAATTTTACATTCAATTTTTCTTGCCAATCTAAATGCCTTCTCCAATGAATCAAGTTCCCAAACACGAACTTCATGTTGGATGTTATCCTTTAAAAACCTTATGAAGACATCAATCATGTGTTCCTCTGGAATATCAATTACCCTTATATTAAATTTTTGGAAGTCCTCAATGTGCTCCACCACTAAACCCTTTTGTTTGAGATTTATCAATTGGCTAAAGAAGGTGTTTCTCTTTGTATCCTCAGAATGTGCTATCATTTCCTCCGTAAAAATTGACCAAGTGACAATTTTTTTACGGGAGAAAATCCATATATACCATACAAATGTATTTTTTTCTAAATGTAAAGTTTCAATGCGTACCTTTTGTGTGTTTTACACATTATTGTGTTCAAAATATTGCTCCATCTGTAGTATCCATGTTACGGGATCCTTGCCATCAAACTTCCTCATATCCATCTTTGGAATATGGTGGATCTTTCAATCAACATTATATTTTATGAAATCATGATTAACATTTATTTTGTTCTCATCATGAGTTTCCTCTACTATCTTTTCGCCATTAGGAAACATTTCTTGTATCAACTTTGTCAAAACTTCCATGTCTACTTTTAGATCATTCTTCATGTTTTCCATTTTTTATTCCATGTCATCCATCTTAGATTCCATTCCAGCTTCCATGCCATCCATATTAGCTTCCATGCCATTCTTTAAACCATCCATGACTTTCTTCAAACCATCCATATTAGCTTCCACGCCTTTCTTCAAAACTTCCATTTCATTTTTTGTTGCTCTTTGCGAGAGCGAAATTTGGTACACTTGCTCTTGTGATTTTGATATGTCATGTTGTGCTTCTTCATCCTCATGAGTCATAGTAGAGCCTTATGAAGGCTTAATGGGTGTTGAATTATTTTTAAGAGGCATTTTAGAACCCAATACTGATATATATTCTACAATATGCCCTTGGAATCAATTCAAAATGATTCTTCAAACAAGACTTACGCAATTCAGAAAAAGAAAAAAATACACACCTTTTTCTTGCTTTTCAGGATCTCAATATTAAAACTGAATTATCTCTGTGATTTCGGATCTTAAATATTTGAAATTTGGTCCTATAGTGGCCCTTTGAATATTCTTTTGAATGCCACGGGTCTGACCTGATTTGGATTCTTTAAGGAAAAGTTATGCCCAATCTCCCACAATGACCTAATTATGGACTACTTCAGTAGAATGAATTTGTACAGCATGCCACGTGCCACTATGTCCTCCTTCGGCTCTGATATTGATAAAAAGGAAACTACAGTTTCTATTCTTCCTACCAATTTTTACATAATTCCAATCCGATGCTCATAGAGAGAGTTATGATGATTTTCCCACAGTCACCTCTTTGAGATGAAATTCGGGAGCCTGAAAAAACCTAACTTCCATAGATCATATCTCCGAAAATATTACAGAACCAAGATCTGAAATTTTTATAGGAATTTCCTCAGGCTCTCGACTTCACTCTGTAAAAATTTAAGCTTCTGAAACTTCATAGAACAAACGTTATAGTGAAAATTCCACAATGACCTGTTTTAGGTGAAATTCGGGAGCCTGAAAAAACCCTAACTTCCATAGATCATATCTCTTAAAATATTGCAAATCAAGATCTAAAATTTTTACATGATGTTCCTCAGGGTTTCGGCTGTGCTTTGTAACTTTTCAGCTTCTGAACCTTTGTAGAAAACAAGTTATGGTGAAAATTCCACGATTACCTGTTTGTAGCAGCGAAAACCTAGAATTCAAAGCTTTGATACCAAATTTTATGAAACCAGCTCCAAAAATAAAATAAAAGAGAGATCAACGCCTTAGAAATAAACCACTTCGAAGGGGAAACCTCTAATACATTACATAAGTGAAAAATTCTTGGATGATACAAATGACAAAACCAACTTCTATATATAGGAGTCCATGGGATCACAATATAATCCTAACCGACCTAACAATAATAATGTAAGGACACAATAATAACAATATTGGGGTTACAGGGGTACAACAATAACAATAAGGAGGTTACACTAACAACAATAAGGGACTATAATAGTAATATAGGGACCTAACAAAGAAGACAATAACAATTTTATTGATCAGACCTCTAAAGGCAATGCCCATAGCTCTTTGGAAGGTTGCTTTTGCATTTATTAATCCAAAAGGAATTTTTTGATATTCATAAGTTCCCCATTTAATTCTAAATGTAGTTTTTAATCTATCATCTGGATGTATGAGAATTTCATTGTATCCTGAAAAACCATCCAGAAAATACATAAGTTCATAACTGGCTACTGATTGTAAGATTTTTTTCATCGGTGGTAGTGGAAAATTGTCTTTGTCACATGCTTTATTCAAATTTCTAAAATCAATAAAAATATTAGCATCACCATTTTTCTTCTTAACAGGTACCAGATTAGAAACCCATTTGGAATTTCTAACTGGAAAAATGATTTTGGCCTTGAGGAGTTTGTTCAGCTCACCTTTAATCATATTTTCCAAATTTGGATGCATTTTCCTTAACTTTTGTTGGACTGGATTCACATCTGGTAACATTGGAATAGTATTTTGAATGATGGAGGTATCATAAGTTTTCAAATCTTGATAATTAAAAGCAAAAATGTCTTTGTATCTTTTCAACAGATGAATAAAGGCATATTTCTCATTTGATGAGAGTCCAAGGCCTAAATTAATGTTTTGAGGCTTAATATATAACCCAAGGTTCACCAATTCAAACCTCAAAGTTGAAATTTGAAGCTTACAGTTAGTAACCATTTTAAACCTATCTTTTAAGTCATACAAGTCTTCAAGTTTTACAACGGGCTTGGACAGATAATTTTTCTCATTTGATTGATTCAACTGTTTATCATGCTCATATTAATTAATTATTTGGTCATTATATGACTCTTCAGATGTTAAAAAACTTAAAATATACTCATCATCATTGAAAACATGCCAATTGGTGACATTGTCAAGAATAGAAGGGCGAAAAATCATTCAATGGAAAATCTATCAGGACTAAAATTTTCATGTGGACTGAGCCTGGATGCAACATTAACCAATAAATTAGCACTGGCATTTTGGAGTCTCAAAATATGAGAAATATTTAATGCTATAAGATGTGAAGTAAAAGATTGAACTAGAGATTGATAATGTTTCAAATGGCTGGAGACGCAATGGATAGTATTTCTCATTTATTTTATAACAATTTTAGAATCTTCAAACACTTGAAGATATTTTATATTCAGGCTTATAGCATTATGTAATCCCTAAATTAATGCTTCACATTCAGTGACATTTTTTTTCCATTCAAATTCTAACCTGCATGCTAACATAGTCTTTTCTCCTCCAGGACTTACTAAAATGCATCATACTCTTGCACCATCATTAGATTTAGAACCATCAAAATACATAATCCAAAACAAAGATTTAACTATTTGTTTAACTACAATATTTACACATCTAGATGAATATGTCTACAAAATATTTTCAACTTGAGAGGTGACAGAATCAGCTAACAAAGGAGATTCTTGTGTGGGAAAACTGCCAAAGAAATATTCAGAAAAGTAGTTTCCAAGGATATTGTTTACAAAAGCAACTGGCTCATTTTCTTCATCCAAATCAGTTACTAAATGCTTCATGTGTTTTTCTTGGTCAACCCGAATTTGATCAGGTTTACCATTATATAGAAGCCACAAATGAGACCAGTCAGTAGCGAAATAACCTTTTAGTTTCTCATACCAGTCCCTGCTTAGGATTAAACCATAGAACTCGGGCATATCATCAACAAGTATATCAATTATTTGACACACTTTTGAATTAGAAGATAGTCTTATAAGAACAGATTTCATTCCCCCCAATTCATTGACTTTTGTCCTATCTAACTAAAAAATCTGGACAACAGAATTATCAAGTGTTATATCCAACTTAAGACAAACTGAATAAGGCATGATGTGTGATGATGCACTAGAGTCTACCAAACAATTGTGAACATTTTTGTTAAAATTTTAAAAATTTAGAAGGAAAGGGGTAGTATGGGAATTTGATCTATCTACAATTAAAATAGCATCGATAGGATCAATTTTATCTAAAGAATCAGTCGGAGATCTACCTTTTCCTTTAGAAGCTTTAGAAGTGACAACAATAGGCAAAGGTGATGTAGGAACTGCATTTAATTCTTTGAGTAAGAATTTTTGTTGTTGTTTCAATTTACTTACTTCATATAAGGAAATATTTTCTTTGACCATATTCATATATTCTACTATGTTATATTCAATGGTGTCAGATTCAACCAGAGTTTTAGATGAAGATGGAGAATTTGAAGAAGATGGAACTAGATTAGAAGATGTAGAAGGAACCTTTTTAGTCGTACCTTTGTCCTTATCAGTAGGAGTAGAAAATTTATGTTTTTGAATTGATTGTGGTGAATATGCAGATCCTTTACTTCTTGTATTTACTAGTAAGGCTTCTTGTTCTTCTTCATTTTCAGACGTAGTGAGAATGAAATCCCACAATCTGTGAACTTCAACTAATTCTTATTCCTGAGATTCTTCAACATACATGGTTGATTCTTCTTCCTCATCATCCTGGTCAAATTCAGCATTAGATATGACATTTGTAGGTTGAGGTTGTGAATTTTGATCTTTTCTAAAATATCTGAAAGTTTTTCTAGAATTTTCAACAACTTTCTTATTTATTTCCACCATTTCATCTGACATAGTTTTAATAATTTTTGTAATTGTTCTAGATCAAAAGGATCTTTAGGAGTTTTCTTCTTTGATTCTTATTTAAAATTAACTTTCTTTGTTTTCCTTTCTTCTTGGGCATTTTTCTTCTTGAGGGCAAGAATTATCTTTTCTACCGATAGAGCTTCTTTCATGTTATCAAGTAAAGTTATCTTGTTGGATCTAGAAACAAATATAGCAATGTTTGAAGGAAGAGAAGAGATGTACCATTCAATTTTAACATCATCACCGGTTTTGGAAATGTCAGGGATTTTATTTCACAATTTATTGAATCTGGAGTTGAAGTCCTTGATATTTTCATTTGGATTGACTTTAAGGTTAGACAAATCGTTGATCAAGGCAACCTTTATGAAATCATCTCCAAATTTCGTCCAAAATTGTTCTTCGAAAGTATCCAAACTGTTTATTGATCTTGGTGCTAATGAAAAATACTATGGGAACAGTCTAACTACGCAGTATTCTTCTACAACTCCATTAAAATTAATGTCTAACATAAAATTGTGGAGATGTTCCTCAGCAGGTAATCCATCATCAGGATTATATTTTGACAGCCATATTTTTGGATGTTTAGGCAAGTCATGGAGTGGTTGTGCCATTTGTGTTGTCCCTGGGTAGTCCATGGTATGTTTTCCATTTTCGGATTTGTAGGAATAGAAGAATAAGATGCAGTTGTTCCAAAAGCTGAAGTTGGAGTGCAAGAGGAATTAGCCCGTGTAGTGCTATTGATTATAATAGCACTAGTTGTTTGTGTCTAAGGAATATGGATGGAAGGATTTATTGGATGGTAAGAATAAGGTAGAGATGGATTTGAAGAATCGAATACAGGAGTTTTAGGTGGGGAAGAAGTAGTAATCTCACTAGTAGAGGATTGAGTTTCTGAAGTAAGGACCTTTCTTCGATGAGTGGGTAATGGAAACTCAAAAGGATTAATTCCTAGGTTTTCACTATGAGATCAAGTTAATACATGAGAAACTCCTAGAGCTGATGATATACTTCCTTCAGAAGTTTCAGATTGAACAGGTCTTTCTCATGATATAGAAATTCCTTCCAATGCTTGAATTAAAGTTTGAACTTCAGGTGACTCTTGCAATTTTGGAGAGAAGGTTTGACCAGCTAATTTAGGAAGTGAGCTAGGAGATTTTGTGGGTGTTTCCACAACTTCAGATCTAGGAATTGGATATTTTAAATGGGATCTAGAAGTTGGTGGGGATTTTGAGGGAGTTTGGCTCTTCTTATGGCCTTTCGATTTAGGATTGGACTTAGTTTCCATTCAGAGTCTTCAGGCCCTCCTTCTAGCACCAAAATTTTTTAAGTCTCGAAAACCTCTACCTCAACATCGAATAACCACCTGGCCGGCAACTTAAAACAATTCCTTTTCTGTTTGGAATAGTGGCTCTGACGGGGGATAATGGGACCAGTTTCCCTTTGAAATTGTATGTGTGAATGGATGTAAAGTATAAAACAAGAGTAATAGAGTGATTTTAAAACTAATAACAATAATAATAAAGTATACTTAATCTATATATTTCCCGGGATAGTATTTCTTTGTATGTGATTTCTGAAATATTTCATGCAACATAGAACGATGTAGATCATTAAACACTTTATGAAAAGAAAAAGAATAAGATAAACTAAATTAATTAAATAGTCAATTAAATTATTTGATTAAAACCAATCACATAAAATGTCTCGTTGTTTCACATATGCTTTAAAAATATTACGATCATACATATCAATAGTGACAAATATTTGATTGTTTGTAAAACATACATATGATGAAACAATTAAATAGAAAATTTACTATCTATCTCATTGAATCAAAGTAGCAATATAAGGATAATAATACCAGATACATAAAAACTTTTCTTATGAAAAATATAGCTTCCAATTCATCTTTTCTATTAGATAACTCAAAAGTAATAGTAGTGCAAACTTCAAAGTTGTCTTACAAAAATTATAAACCTTTTCTCTAAAGACATGAGAAGGGTTTTATAGTATGTTAAAATTTAAAATATAGTAAAATAAAAATATCTAGAAAAAATTCCAACAAACTGAGCTAAGATAAAGTAAATATAAAGATATACATTATGTTGTAACAATAGGATGATGACTGTGATGTTGGTTGCTTTCTCATTTTCTTCCTTAGTCCACATATGTTAATTGTCATTACTTCAATTGAGGGTGATGAAATGGTTGCATCTAAATCTTCCCCGTGAAGTTAGAATCTTTGAGTGTAGGGAGGAGATAAGATGTCGATTTGGAAAGACATGTCAACATAAGCCATTGACTATGTGGTTTTATCAAGATTTGTCAATGACTCTCGATTCTTACTTTTGATAAAATGTTGATATATTTAGTTTTCTTCTTAGATAAATCATGCCAATATTTTTTTGAAGACTTGACTTATGGTAATGCATTCTATGAGCATTGTTTGATTAGATTAGCCTTCAATAGGCTATCAATGATGTATTCAATGACATTGGAGGCGAGATTTCTGGCTCGGATGATTTCCATTTCTACTTGCTTGATTTTCATGTCCCAATATCCGAAAACAAATCTTTTTAAGATTCATCAATTTTGGGAAGATCAACCGCTCTTCCCTCATTTGGGGAATATCAGCTACTCTTCCCTCATCAATGTCCTACCATTCTATATGTTCTAAAATATTTTTATAAACATCTTCATAAAATGTCCTCAGATCGGACAATTTACTAATCAAGGAATCACTGGATTTACATAAATCATCAATTATAGTCAACTTTTGAGAAAATATGACTTGTTGTTGAGAAACAAGTTTATTCATTTCTCCTGGTTCCTTTTTAAATTAATTTATCTCTAGATTATATTTCAATTTATTTATTTTCCTTTGCAGATTCATCGAAACCCTTTTGTAATTCATCCAAATTTACTTTCCATTGTTGTTCAAGCATATGTTTTTCACTTTGAATAGATTGTTCCAGACAAACAATATTTTCTTCTTTTTCTCTGAGTAGTCAAATTTTCGTTGCCTTACCAATAGTAGCACTTCCATAAGCACCTGCAAGCTATGAGAGTTTACTCAATTGTTCATCTGAATCTGATTGTGCTACTTTCCATATAACATGAAAAGGAGTTTCACCAGGGAAAAACTCCTGGGTATGGTCTAACTTTCTCTTTTTCTTATGTCTTCTTACCATTTCTTTGTATTTAGGACTATAAAATATGTCTAAAGGAGTAATTTCTTCAATCCTTAGGATGATTTCTGATGTAGTGAATGCAAGGATAATTTCCATGTCTTCAGTGGTATTTTTTTTCTTGAGAACCTCAACAATGAACGAGGTTGTCCCATTTGTTACTGAATTTTGTGTTAATTCAGTGTGAACTAGAGTATTTAACTCCTTTGTCTCTATTGTCGAGATTACTTGTCTGAATCCTTCCCAAACTTCATCTAGTTTGTCTTCATCTTGAATCTTATTTTTCTATTCAACAATTGAATTAGCTATGTCTGAATTTTGGAATCAATTGGATCTTTAGCCAAAGAGGATGATGCTTTTGGGGATTCAGTATTCTGTTGAGAAATTCTCAACGAATCCATTGGAAAATGTGCTAATCTTTGATTTCGATATTGATTAAATTAAATCAATTCCTCAGGACCAAGTCGGTCTGTTGCTTCTCTTTAAACTATGGAATACTTAGGAACCATCTTGAACAAATCATCATATTTATTAGGATCACTTGTAAATTTCCTGATTCTTGCTTGAGTTGCCATATTTTTAGCAACTCCATTAGGGTCATATTGGCAATTAGGGATTTTTTGGAATTTCAAAGCTTTCATGTGATCAATTTCAATATAAGTATGCTTGATATTTTCCAAAGTATAGATGCCACAAGAAATAGGAAAAGAAGGCCATACAGTTTTCTTAGCATATTTCAGTATTCTAGTCAAACCATTCCCAAGTGTTTGGTATGCAACTTCCCTGGCTATTAGCTTTTCAGGTATATAGAGGGGTAAAACATGTGGATTGGAAAGACTACCAAAAATACAGAAATATGTGAATTATTCTTCCCTGAACCATCTTCCTATTGACATTAAGTTGGCATTGGCCTCTTCAGAGTGACTGGGAGCTTTGTTATTGAAAACCTCTTGGTGAATAGGGAGTATGATTGCATGGAAAATATTATAGAAATGTGAATGATATTTGGATTCCCACAAGATATCGTGGTAGATATGAATAGGGGTTGGGTCTTGAATTGTCCATTTCCATCCCATGGATGGGAAATCATATGAAAAACAGATAACGTCCATAACATAGGCACTCATAAAAAATGGGGGAATAGTTGTTTCAGTGAAATTTCACTTCTGCCTATAACTTAGAATCTGAACGGATAAATTATTTGACAAAATATTAGCCCAGCCCATGATATAACCATCTAAAGTGGCTTCCATTAATGGTACCCATTCCTAAGAAAAAAATGTATGTATTAGGATAACCAAATAAATGACACATCATAGCAGCGACATGAGAAAAAGGTCCAATAAGCTAAGTCAATGAATACATACCATTTTCCTCGTGTTTTTTCTTGTTAGGGTTCCTTCTCCATTTTCTGATAACTTATGTTGGGTGCTTGTTCTCTTGCATAAATTTCTGGACAAATTTTGTGTCATACTTCATTTGTGGAGGAGGAAAATGATACATTTTCATTAAATCTTCTGGCTTGAATGACCCAATAATTGTTTATCTGGAAGTTAGGAATTCTTTGTCTACAATATCAAATTTTTCAACGACCCATCTCACCATATCAGTGTAGGGCATAATTTTGGGGCGAGTTGCAATTATGTGTAGAAAAGAGTTAGTTGTATTGCTCCATTTGGACTCAAAAACTGGTCTAGTATCATCTACCGTAGCTTCTTCCCTTTCGATCACTGTTTGGTTTTATTCTTCAGTTAACTTGTATAAATTTTCCGAAGAGGATGACCCTGCATATGATGTGCATGTAGTGTCCAAAAATAACGTTTCCATTTCAACAGTTTCTACCTAAGGTGAGACTGCTTGCAACTGAACTACGGTATTTTTCTTAATTTTCATGGCTCTTGACATCTCCTCTGGTTGTAGTTTATTGAAATTCACCTGTTAAGAAGAGGAACAAAGATGAGCAACAAGAATTCGTTAAGGCAAACAGCCATTTCATATTAATTATTGTTTTAATGAGGGAATGATTTGGCACCAGATAACCATTATAACAAATCATTTTGAACCTTGAAATCCTAAAACACATAGCGTGGCTATTAAATGCATAAACGTTCATGCATGTGGCCTTCGCGGATTTCAATGTATCGGCAATTTGATATTGGCGAAATCATTTTGGTTTCCATTCTTAAGATTTGTGAAATTCATTTGTTCTGGCCTACATTTTACCTTTCTAACGGTGTTAAATATGAACAAGGTTATATTGGTGTTATTTCGCATCAGAAGATTGGCATCGGGGTTTTTTGAAGTGACTTAAGTGAAAAAATTTGATATGTGATATGCGATATGCCTGATCAAGGATCAGAATGTGATGGAAAAGGTAGCCGGGACTTATTAAAAAGGATATCGAGGATCGACTATCGGTGAAACCCTTTTGGTTCTCATTTTTGAATTTATGATTTGAAATATGCGATATCACATGGAAAGTGATTTAGTGAGACCAGCTTCCATATTTTGTTCGTAAATTGTTTTAATTGCCTAAAATCCTTGTAAAGTTGAAAATTCAACATAAGGCATTATATCGATGATTCTTTCGTTAAGGTCTTCTTGATCGGAAGTCTTGATTTTAGTACTAGGCTCGATATAATTTTGCGTTATGTCATATTTTTAAGAATATAAGGCATTAAGCAGTATCCCAAAGGTTTATTTCCACTATAAGTCTTATTTAGAGAGATTTGTTTTATCTTTTTTAAACCATTTCGTTTTATTAGAACAAAAGTTTTGTAGAGTTGTATTCTAAAAATTTAAGAGGGCCCCCTATTATTTATTAAACTTATCACTTATTAAATAATAAAGGGGGGTTTTTGAGTAGCACAACAGGACCATATACAAGTATACTAAGATATTATTTGATCCTAAAGACAAAGTCCACATTTTAACCAAAACTTGTACGAAAGAGAATTCAAGGAAATTTATTAGAATTCCTTAAGGAATAACATCTGCCTAGAATACCAAATTCCATGGGTAAGATCAAAGTTTTGTTAATTGGCCTTCATAGGTATTATGCCATGACCATAAAAGAAAATATGGCACTAGCAGACCTGACCTACACCAGATCCTGGGAAAAGGGAGAAATGGCTCGTGTAATATCCCAAAAGGGAGAATGCAGTAATACTGAAACACAATATAAGAACTGCAACAAAATAAAAAATAAATCTAAATACACATCAAAATGCACAGAAATAGCTGAGTCATTTTATTATATGGGAGGTGAAAATTCAAGTACAACCGTGCTCAAAATATGAGACACTCAAGCCAAAGGGATGGCCTGGAATGACCCTTCAATGAACCCATAAGACGGACTGTGTAACGGCTGAACTGCTAGAAGGTAAACTATGTTGTCACTGCTACAATTGTTGGGACTTCAACTGACAGAAATATAGAAAGTTATATCTAGGCATAATGGGAGCTCTGATCATGTTGAAAACATAGATCTGGGCTCTATGATGGATACCCAAGATAACCCAGGAAGGGTTTCTCAGATCTGTCAATCTAAGAAAACCACCCTCTTAGGGATTTACATATATGTTGTTGGGTATGCAGATATGCTGCATAATTTGATGATATGATGGTTGTAATGATGCACAATCATATCTATGTAAGAAAGGTTGATCCCTTCACTAGATCCTTGGGCTAAAATCTCAAGATCTAGATCCTCCAATCTCCTCCACTGAAAATAGTTGTTGGATGAACAACAGCTTCAGAAAATTGTGTTGTAAGATAGGGAGGCTCAGTAGCATACTGCTAGATGTTTCAATACATCTCCTGAATGATGGAAATAATATATCCAATGTGAGAAGATGATCCCTCACAGGATTTCCAACTGAAATACTGGAAACTTCATTCCTCCAATAGATCTACAGGACTGGACTGTGCAATCATTTAAGGGACTGATGTTGCATGGAGGTAAAACCCAATGGCCTGAATGTTGGATGTAGATCTGCTGCTCCTGGAAGACTGAATGTGAAGAAAAAAGTGGTAGGATGAATCCTCCACCGGTTTCCTAACTGAATGCTAGAAACAACCTCCTAAAGATGGCACCAATGCCTGATAAGGAATAGAGCTCAATAGAAAACCTTCCCAAGGTAGGCACACAAGTCCTCTATGGGTAAGGGTGGGATTCCCGCTCGGGAAAACCCTGTGCTAAACAGCACTACAACTTAACTAAACAACATAAGATTGCATGTAAATGTCACCTGACAAGTCCAAATCTAAACAGATCAAAGAATAATCCAAGTATCCAAATCTGCCTTCTATTGTGCCTTCACCTTCATTATACAGATCCTGAGCCTTCCATAGCGTAGGCTCACTCCATAACTGTGTTGTACATGTGGACATAAGTCTCCATGGTTGATTGTGTTGTTTCTCCATGTCCTCCATCATGTTCACATGGGGTGATCACCCTCTCCATCATGTGTGCATTAATTGCATCACTACCTCCACTAACTTATCATAAGTGCTTTATGATCTTCTTTGAATGCACTATGATCTTAGTTGACCTCTTCAAATATCCTCGTGATTTTACATTTAAGATCCATGATCTTATTTGACTATTTCATCCTCCATGATCTATCTCATAAATGAGACATGATCTCCATTTATTTATCATTAATGGAGTTACTCCACTACACCATGTTTTAGATCTAGATCTAGAATATCCACATACACACATCAAAAGTGGATTTTATTCATCTTTGAGGATTATGGGTCCCTCCGCCCTTTTATTTACCTAATTAATTAAGTTTATTAAGAACTCTAATATTCCAAATATCATGTGAAATTTGGGAATATTACAGTCCTCCTCAACTAAATGTTTCTTGTCCTCAAGCAACTGCAAAATTAGATGCTAGAGAAATTTTTCCCCCTCCCAATGGAATCCACACAAGGAATGTCTCGCCATTTTATACAATGAGTTATGTATGCCCAGCACCAAATTTTCCTCTCTAGAATGTCTAGAGTGATCTCTAACTATGTAGCTAGATGTCCCTTCTCAATCATGAAGCTCCAAGTGACAACCATAAGCTGTCCAACATCCTCCACAATACATGAGATACATAAAGATAGATGGTTCCTTCCACCAAGGGAAAACTCCAACTCACAAAGTATACCTCCATCCCATGCTACATGAAGTAAGAAGAGGCGCTTCATGCCTCCATCCTTAGCCATGTTGGCCTTGTTGGATCCAAGCACCATTCCAACATTGTACCAAAGAAGAAATAGAGACATATAGGTAGACAAAAAATTCAAACCATATTCTCCCAATAGTAGCCAACGCAGCAATGCTCCCTGCTGCCACACCACACCATCAAGATACCAATTAGTGTGTCCATACTCTCCAAGTAAGAGCCATCAGAGGAGTGCCTCTTGATGCCATCCTCCAACACTATCATGAAAAGTAGGGGAGTATGTAGGACCAAAGTCCCCTAATAAAAGCCATAGCAACAATATCCCTTGCTGCCTCTTCACATCATCATGTGAATCATGGAGCAACAACAACATACTGAAGGACATATGGAATGTCATACCAGCCCAATACAAAAAAAATCCATTATCGCGCATCATGAGAGTATTATTCCCTATTACAAACAATACAAAACACATAAACATGGGAGATGTCATGTGATGGCCAAAATTTCTCAACCGAAATAAACATACCTTCTTCTGCTTCATGTTGTCATGGATACACAAGGCATGAATCAAATAAATATGAGTTATTAGGTGGTAACCATACTCACCCAAGAGCAGCCAGTGCAGCCATGCCTCCTTCTTCATTACATGAGTGTTTTTCAAGGCATGGGTCAAAGAAATAGGAGCCTTTGGGTAGTAACTAAACTCACCCAAGAGAAACCAGTGTAACCAAGCTTCCTTCTGGCCCATGCCATATATCTGCAAGTGGTCATGCAACCCCTTGCTTATCATCCTCACCCACTCATCCCAATGTGGATGATGAATGATGTCTTGCATAAACATGGTATCCTCCCTTTGTAGAATACCATCCTCCTCAAACTAATGAAGAACCTTGCACTCCATGATATGTTGAAGTGCACCTCCAATGAGACCTCTCCATGAGATCTTCTTCTCACCAATGGCCCTCCAAAACCAGTGAGGTTTTGGATCTGCTGCAGGTAGAAGTTTCTCTTTGAGCCATGAGATGCTCATTGAGAAAGTGTTATATAGAAAGGAGAAAAGATTCCTCATCTCAAGATGTCCACCATTTATCATCTTTACCTCCATTTATTCATGAGTGAAGCTACCTTCAGAATTCTCCAAGAATTATGGGGCCCCTTAATTATCACTGTTACTAATTGACAGCGCTATAGATCTGTATGGTGGTACATATGTTGTCTCAAAGAAAGGCACAATGTTGATCTCATAACAAGCCATTGTACATAGGATCATGCTCATCCCATCTTCTGAAAATCTACACTTCCACTAAAAGGGTTGAATGTAGCTCAAAAATGATGAACTGGGATAGCTCTTCTTCTCTTCCTTGATTAGATCAAGGGTCCTCTGCATTGTGATATGTTGCTGCTTCAAAATAGCATTTTTTTCTAACCCTTGGTTATGAATTGGCCCTGATGGCATGTTCCCATAAGTTTCAATAATATCTACTGAAACAATATGTGATGAAAGTGCATGCATACCTTGGATCAACTTATGTGTGGGAACCTCTTGCAAGAACAGAAGAGTTCCTCCAACAAGGAAAATGGTGTCTCCAACTACTAGTAAGAGTGATGGTTTCTCTTCTATCAATGTACCAGCGTTGGAATCTACCTCCTCTTCCTCATGCATCTCCTGAATCATGCATGGGACTCTATATGTCAAGAGCTCAAGACTATATTGCAAATATGCAGGTGTCTCTTCTCCGGATACAAGTACTTTTGCAGCTGGTGGTGAATGTAGTGACCCCTTGTCCAGAGTGACAATAATGACATCCTCCCTTGTTTCCTTAGGAAATGTCTCTTTGTGACACATCTCTGGTTTTATCACATCAAACTTCCTTCTAAACTTGTGAAAGAAATCTGAATATTTAGTCACCTTTTCATGCTCCATGTGACCAAACCACCAATCATTGGCTTCTCGTTGAAGACGAAGTGCTGCAATTTGGATAGCCTCTCCTTCAGCTACAGGATGTAGTCTGAAAAAATGTATCTAACTCTTTCCTCCAAGCCTTAACAATGCTTGAGGAAGATCCATCAAATCTAGGCAAATTAAACCTATTGTGCCTCTTTCTTCTATTGCTACTATAGGATCCTCTTTCTTCTTTGATTTCGAAGAATTGTTGGAGAGTTAGTTTCTCCTTGAATTCTCTAGACTATGCTTTGTACTCTTAAAGATATAGACTAAGAGTCTCATGAATCTCAGGCTCCATGTTTCTTCTTTCTTCATTACTATACCATTCACCTTCTTCAAAGAAAGTGGGTATAGTAGATCTATGAGGATATCTATGATTCTCTGGTATTCTTTGTTGCTGATAGGAAATGCTTGGACCTTCCTCATCAAATCTTCTTCTTGGATCCTCCTCTTGCCTTTCTCTCTTCATTTTTTTGACTTATTTGGAAATATCTTGCATGGATCTAGAGAGGAAAGTGGCAAAACTACTATCCTCCTCCATGATAGATCTCATCTATCTGCTTCTTCTTTTGATGCAAAATACGAAGTTTCCACGAGCTGAGCCGAATATCATGCTCTGATACCACTGTAATATCCCAAAAGGTAGAATGTAGTAATACTGAAACACAATATAAGAACTACAGCAAAGTAAAAAATAAATCTTAATACACATCAGAATGCATAGAAATAGGTGAGCCATTTTATTATATGGGAGGTGAAAAGGCAAGTACAATCATGCTCAAAATATGCCAACACTCAAGCCAAAGGGATGGCCTGGAATGACCCTGCAATGATCCCACAAGAGGGACTGCGTAACTGCTTAATTGTTGGAAGGTGAACAGCGATGTCCCTGCTGCAACTGTTGGGACTGCAACTGCCAGAAAGATAGAAATTCAGATCTAGGCAGAATGGGAGCTCCGATGATGCTGAAAACAGAGATCTAGGCTCTCTGATGGATACCCAAGATAACGCAGGAAGGGATTCTCAGATCTGTCAATCTAAGAAAACCACCCTCTTAGGGATTTACATATATGTTGTTGGGTATACAGATTTGTTGCATAATCTAATGATATGATGGTTGTAATGATGCACAATCAGATCTATGCAAGAAGGGTTGATCCCTTCAATAGATCCTTGGGCTAAAAGCTGAAGATCTAGCTCCTCCAATCTCCTCCATTGAAAATAGTTTTTGGATGAACAAAAAATTCAAAAAACTACGATGTAAGAGAGGGAGGCTCAGTAGCCTACTGCTAGATGTTTCAATACAGCTCCTAAATGATGGAAACAATAGATCCAATGTGAGGAGATGATCCCTCGCAGGATTTCCAGCTGAAATACTGGAAGCTTCCTTCCTCCAATAGATCTACAAGACTGGATTGTGCAATCCTTGAAGGGACTGCTGCTGCATGGAGGTAAAACCCAATGGCCTGAATTTTGGATGTAAATCTGTTGCTCCTGGAAGACTGAATGTGAAGAATAAAGTGGTAGGATGAATCCTCCACCGGTTTCCTAGCTAAATGCTAGAAACAACCTCCTGAAGATGGCACCAATGCCTGATAAGGAATAGAGCTCAATAGAAAACCTTCCCAAGGTAGGCACACAAGTCCTCTATGGATAAGGGTGGGATTCCCACTCGGGAACACCCTGTGCTAAATAGCACTACAACTTAGATAAATAGCATAAGATTGCATGAAAATTTCACCTGACAAGTCCAGATCTAAACAGATCAAAGAATAATCCAAGTATCCAAATCTGCCTTCTATTGTGCCTTCACCTTCATTATATAGATCATGAGCCTTCCATAGCCTAGGCCCACTCCATAACTACGTTGTACAGGTGGACATAAGTCTCCATGGTTGACTACATTGTTTCTCCATGTCATCCATCATGTTCACATGGGGTGATCACCCTCTCCATCATGTGTGCATTAATTGCATCACTACCTCCACTAACTTATCATAAGTGCTTTATGATCTTCTTTGAATGCACTATGATATTAGTTGACCTCTTCAAAGATCCTCATGATTTTACATTTAAGATCCATGATCTTATTTGACTCTTTCATCCTCCATGATCGATCTCATAAATGAGACCTGATCTCCATTTATTTATCATTAATGGAGTTGCTCCACTACTCCATGTTTTAGATCTAGATCTAGAATATCCACATACACACATCAAAAGTGGATTTTATTTATCTTTGAGGATTATGGGTCCCTCCACCCTTTTATTTACTTAATTGATTAAGTTTATTAAAAACTCTAATATTCCAAATATCATGTGAAATTTGGGAATATTACAGCTCCAAAGACCATATTTCTAAGGGAAAACCACAGACCATGATTACTATGTGAAGTCCAAGACTTTACAACAATGTATAGGTTTTCATAACCATATGATTCTCACATTGCTCTTAAAATGACTATCAGTTTTTAAGTACTACAATACTATAGATATATGTCATGTGAAGTATTTTACAGCCTTAAAAAAGGTAGTGAGAGATCAAATTCATAAACATACCAATTAATTAAAAACACTTGCAATAACAACTTAACTAAGGGGATTCGAGTAACCAGCCATATCCATATAAATAACTCTGCAATACATGAAGATAATAACAGCCACATAGATCTATAATTTCACCATAATCATGATGGCATATAATTCAATCATTAACCATGAACATAAGTAATCTCAGCAACCTTCCATAAGTAGTGCCAATCCATATATTTACACATCATATACCAAACATTTTCATCATCCATAGTTCAAATGGATATAAGTAATTATGCATATTTGTTTAAATTTAAATAGATGGAAATTGAAATATAAACTCCAACTCTCCACCCAACCTTTGGCCAGCTGCACTGCAATATTTCTTGCAGCTGACCACCCTCGAGCGAGATTCAAAATTTGAGGAGTTACTTGCTTAATGAATTTCACACCAAGATTTATTCAAAAAAATAAGAGATGGAGCCAATTATCCAGGTGGTTTATCAACTACTCTTTAGCAATAAGCACCATAGTGACTAACTGCCTCTTTGATGTCACTCATAGGGATTTAGCCAAGACTCGGCGGGATTAATGCCCATTTCCAAGAGGTTGAATACACTATATAGTTGTTTTATCAACAGGATTTTCAAGGTAAGCATTGTAAGAGTCTATAGCCCACTATCCAAGTGGTTTAATAGCTTACGTAGCAAGCACTAAATATTTTATCAACTTCCTTAGCAAGAACTTTGTGATTTATCAACTCTTTTTAGCAAGCACCACAGTGGCTCAAGTCACCTTCCTAGTGGTTTATAAACCTTCCAAAAAGCACCCAAGTGGTTTATTAGCCCATTCAACAAACACTAAGTGGTTTATTAGTTTATCCCTCAAGCACTTAATGGTTTATCAACTTACTCAACAAGAACTACGTGATTCAAATCTCCAACAAACCTCCCATTAGCATATCAAACACAAGCACGCAACCTAGGAATCAACATAGTCACAAGGGAAAATTTCCCCAATCATAGTGCACTAGCTCAAGGATATCTCTTCTTCCTCTGAAACTATTCAAACACTTCATCTCCTGTGTGTTTCTTCCCACTGTGTCTATTCTCGTCATGTTCTATGTGTATTATATTTTTCCTTCTCTTCTTTTTTGTGTTGACTTCCTCTCCTTTAGATGGTCATCCTCTCTCCATCATGTCCCACAAGGAAAGGAATAATATGGGCACCACCCTCCACTCAGGTGGCCCGTATAAAAAAATTACTACATGTCTATGCATGTCATTCAATTTTTTTGGGTGACAAGTAATAAAATTAAATGAGGTGTTGTGGCCTACGTTTAATGCATCACAAGCAACCTCTCCTCCTCAGATATTTGTATATTTTTCCTCTCCTTTAGCTCAATCATCAATTACATATTTACATAAATTACATAAACAATTTCACATAGTGACATTGACATGGGGTGCAGAAAATAGGATTGCTACATACCCCAACCCCTTAAAGGAAAATCATCCTCGGAGTTCTTTAAACGTAATACAAAATACGATAGTGATATTTATATTTACAAATATTAAATTCATTTATATAGTGAATAGAAATGGGTAAATCACCCTTAGTTGATCAGTTATTTCCTAGGTGGCTTCATCTAGTCCAAAGTGCTTACATTGCACCTTGACCTTCTCTATTACTCGATTAGCGCAATCTAGATTAGGTCCAAAATTCAATATGGTTTTGTTTGGAACTCTCCCTCAGATTCCACCTATACCACAGACCAATCAACAATGTTATTAGCATCATGTACATACTTATTAAATAATGAAATGTGAAAAACACCATGTGCTTTCATTGTGGCTAGTAAGGCCACTCTATAATCCATTGGCCCCCCTCTTTCCAAAATATAAAATGGTCCTCAAAATATTGGTGCCAACTTAGCACAAGACCCTATTCTCAATGAAATATTTCTTAGATTGATGTGGATATATATGTGCTCTCCCACTTGAAATTTCGTGTGCATCCTCTATTGATTTGAATAAATCTTTTTCACATATTGGGATACCTTCAATTTTTTCCTAATATTAATTACCTCTTATTCCATTTTCTTCATCATATCAAGTCCAAGAGCCTCCATGTTCACTATATTATCCCAGATGACGAGAGTACTACATTTTCTGCCATATAAAGCCTTAAAAGGGCTTATCTTCAGTGACTCTTAATAGCCATTGTTTTAGGAAAATTCAACTAAGGGTAGGAACTCTTCCCACCTCTTTGGTTGATGCATGATATACATCATCAACATGTCTTCTAGAAATATATGCACTTTCCCAATTTTTCATCATTCTTAGGATGATACATTGTGCTAAGTGCTACCTAAGTTCCAAAACCAACAAACAATGTTTTTCAAAATTTTCAAGCGAACTTGGCATCTCCATTTGAAATGATCTTCTCGAGTATGCCATGTAATATAAATATATCCTTCATGAAATATGAGCTATGGAAATTGCCTTGTGGGTGGACTTGACAACTATAAAGTGAGCTTCCTTTCTTAATTTTTCCACTACCACCATTATAGCCTCATGTTGCATGGATGATTTTGGTAATATTGTTATCAAGTCCATGGATATGACATCCCACTTCCACTAAGGAATGGACATTGGTTGAAATAATCCCTACAAGTGTTTGAATTCCAATTTAACTTGTTTACATTCCAAGAACCTAGCAATGTAATCAACAACTTCCATTTTCATGCTCAGTCAATAAGACATTTTCTCCATAGTTGTTATCATTTTAAGATAAAAAAATATGACCTAAATAAGGTATTTTATGAAACTCATCCATGATGATCTTATTCCAAGTCACCCGTGCAAGGGACATATCATATATCCCTAAAATTCAGCATACCATCATCAATGAGTGAGTAATTATTGCTTAATAATTTTTTTGGATCTTGCTGCAGGAATTCCTTCACATGCTGGAAATGCACATAATGAAGCGATACATCTTTTATTCTTTCTTTGATATCAACTTCTCACAAGTGCTTATGTCTACCAAATGAGCCATTTGTATTTGTCTACTAAGTGCATTTTCTATTTTTCTCTCCTTGCCCATAATTTATTTTATTTTAAAGTCAAACTCACAAATCAAGGTTGGCCACCTGACCTATCTTGCATTTAACTTGGGATGGTCAAGAAAGTATCTAAGCCCTCTAGTTTGACATTAAAATAAACTTTATTCAAAGCAAGTAATGTCTCCACAAATTTAATGCATGCATTATTACTGCAAGCTTCAAGTCATGAGTGACATAATTGCTGTCATGCTCATTTAATTTTCTCATTTCATAAAAAATCATGTGTCCTTCTTGCATTAGGAATCCACCTAGACCTTCCTTGCAAGAATCTTTGTAAACCACAAAATCATTTTCATGATTGGTTCATTCGTAAGTAGGTGTTTGATTTTTTCAAATATAGTTGTGCACTCTAATTTCCATTGGAATTTAACTCCTTTCCTTTGTAGGGTCGTGATTGGATGACTAGTCTTTAAAAAATATTGAATGAACCTTTGGTAATATCCGGCCAATCCCATGAAAGATATAACTTCCATAACATTTTGAGGAGTATCCCACTCCATCATGGCCTTGATCTTCTCAGGATCCACTACAAATCATTCCTTGGAAACTATGTCCCAAGTATTGAACTTTTGATTAGAAGAAATCGCATTTGTTGAGCTTGGCATAAAGTTTGTTCTCTCTCAACAATTACAATATTGCTTCCATATGTTCTTCATATTCTTCTCTATTTTTCAAGTAGGATAAGATATCATCTACAAATACCAATGAAAACTTGTCCAAGTATGGGTTGATGGCATTGTTCATTAGATACATAAATGTTGTTGGAGCATTTGTGAGCCAAAATGGCACCACCACAAACTCATAGTGCCCATATTTGGTTGTGAAGGTCGTCTTGTGGATGTATTCATATTTAATATGAACTGGATGGTAACCAGACCTCAAATCTATTTTTGAGAATATCACAACCCTCTCAATTGATCAAACAAGTCATTAATTCTAGGCAGAGGGTACTTATTCTTTACTATGGATTTATTTAACCGCTTGTAGTCAATACATAGCCATAGTATGCTATCCTTCATCTCCACAAATAACATTAGGAATCCCTAAGGTGACACACAATGTGTAATATACCCTTTGTCTAGCATTTCCTTCAACTTTGTTTTATCTCCACTAACACTAGTGTACTCAAGCGATATGGGGTTTTTTAGACCAGTACTAATCCTCGTAGAAATTCAATGGAAAAATTGATCTCTCTCCTAGGTGGTAATTGTAAGAATTCCAATACTGAATGTTTATTGCAGCAACTGGTATTATTTCTTCTAACTGATAAATCAATTATTTAGTTTATTTCTACGGTAACATCGAAATAAACACACTAAAACCTTCACAAATAAAATTCTGTGGAAATAAAATAGCGCTGGAAACTTAGAAAATACTAACACGCACACACACAAATTTGACACTGTTATTTTTGGATAATTTTCCTCAGCAAAACCCAACATAGAAGAATCGGTGAAACAGCTAAGGGTTTTATTATTATGTACCAGTGATATATTCTAAGTACAATAATCTGGATGTTTAATATGGCAATCCTACAGAGAAAAATACTGGCAAAAATCTAGTGAGGAATTTTCCTCACCCCACAGGAAAAGTCGGCTCTAAAGACTAGCCTTTGAAACCCTCTAATAATTTCCCTACATCACCCTCTGCGTGGGCTCTATACGAGCTATAATCTATATGGCCTGGATCTAAAATTAATCTGCCTCTTTTTCTTTCCACGACTCTCGAAACACTTCTCCCAGCCTTTGCAAAATTCTTCTGCCACCAGAACACTGAAAATAATTCTCGAATTTGCAAATCAAACTGCCTCTAGAAGCTATTTCACAGCCTCTATGTGGTTCTTATGCCTCTCTGCAAATGACCTCATTGGATCTGAAAATATTCCTTCAGCCTCATTGTCTATGCCCCTCTCTCTCTGCTTCGACTTCTGGCTCTCTGACAACTGACTGTTGCTAACCTGGAAATTGATCTGCCAAGAAAATCGAATTTATAGCCTTCTAGTGTATCTTCTCCAAGTTACCGTCAGCCTCCTCTTATAATCCACTATTGGAGAACCAATGGAAAATATTAAAACTTAATCAATCGCTAGGATCATCTTTGGATCAATCTGTGTGAGTTTCTAGACTATTCTCAACTTATCTCAATTAATATTGATTAATTAACTATATTCCCTAAGTTTAGACTTACGAAATATTTTTAAAACAATTAATAATATAATTGAGACACTTCTAGGTGGAATTTCTAGAAAGGATTTATGGGCTTTGGATATCTCATGTATTCTAGCCTCTCCACCAAATTGTGTGGCTAGAACACACCTGATGCTACAAAATCTAACACTCCCTCTTAATGAGGAATGTGTTCTAGTGTTGCACACCCTGTCACAACACCCTATCTCTGCATCATCTCTTGTCACGTTGTCGATGTATGGTTGTTTCTACCCACCAACTATTGTGCAACTTAGATATGTGCTACATCTATGTTTTTTGTTAATCGCATTGTATTGCTACCAACATTGCATCTGCACTGCAACTTTATTGCTGCTGCTACTGCAACATATCCAACTGAAAAACATCCAAAATTTTGAATTATATGTGATCAGTATGATGCATCTGTCTCCCGAGTATCTAACTGCTACTATCATATGCACTATCTCTGAAGGATCTGTGTTTTTTTTTACTCTACATTATGCCACCTGCACTATTTCCAGCTCCGCACTATGCCCCCTAGCATTTGACTGCTACTATTCTCTACAATTGTCACTCTGGTATCTCACTGAATCTACTTCCATTGATCTATCCTACTAATAAATACTTTGGGCCCCCGTAGCTAGGTATTGATCCATGAGATGGATTCCTCAAGGACTGTGCCCATGTTTGTATCTCTTTGGGGCTACAACTCCAAATCACCCCATCTCACTCCTGGAGGTATATGGGAAATTATAGAAAAGCATTCCTCCAATATTGAGGAAATCTTATCGGTCTCTATTGAATTTTCCTACTATTCCGGCTTCTTTGTCTTGTTCTTCTTCTAGAGAGGACACCGCGTGTTGTAGTGACCGAGATCACCACACCTGAAACACTTGACCTTTGACAGGTCCTTCTTCTTCTTCTTTTTCTCCCCCTTCCCCTGACTGGGACCCTTAGATGTGAGGGCCACATTCTCCTCCTCCTTCACCACCTTCGATCCGTTGCTACTTTTTCCACTAATGGAGCTCTTTAACAAATCTCATCTCAACTCCTCTTGTTGTAAATCGACCCCCATCTTGTCCCACCTTGGCAAGGTATCTATGCCCAAGATACTTTGTAAAAATGCCTACCACTCCTCTGAGACATTGTTGAGTGTGAATCACACTAGATCTGTAAGTTTAGGTGTTGTCCCAACCACTGCTAGTTGGTATCCAACCTCTTGGATCCTAGTGAGGAAGAGATCTATGCCTTCCCCCTTCTGCATCCAAATGCATCTCAACTTCTCCTCTAAGAACATCTTTTGTTGCTTAGAAGTACCCAGGTATAACGTGGAGAGAACATCCCACGTCTCTTTAGTTATTCCCTTGGCCACTATATGTGAGAAAATATGGTTCTATAATCCATCCAGGATCAATCGCTTTGCCTGCTCCATATCTTTCCTATATTCCTTCAGCTAATCTGCATCCTAAGGAACTTCCACTACATTATCAATGTGGGGTTTTGGGCTATATTCATCTAGAAGGAAGGACATCATAGCCTTCCAGATGACATAGCTAGAAGATCCATCCAACCTATCCTGATCTCTAAGAATTGTAGCATCTCAAAAAAATTGTCGAAAACTCCCTCTTTCCCTCTACTTGGTTGTTTCTCTTCTACTGTCACTTCCTGTGGATTTTCTAGTTGCTACTTCCAATCTACCTGGAAATTCGAACTTTTGACACTTGAAGTTCCCTAAGGAAAATTTTATGTTTGTTGTGTTTGATTTTATCTCTTCCACTCAATGTTGGCTTTTCTCTAGAAAATTTTCATAAAACCCTCTACTTCAAGCTAGAAATATGCAAAGTGAAAATCTAATTTTCTCCCTCTTTTTGCTAGAATCACTCAAACTGGAAAATCAAATTTCTCTACCTCACTGCACTAAAAAAATCGAACTTTCCTCAAGCAACTCGACTTGCCTGGCAATGGATTGTGTTTCCTCTAGGAATTTTGGCTTGTTTCTCTTACTAAACAGTGAAATTACTTCTTTTCTTTTGAGCTCTCCGGCTGATTAATCACGCTCTGATACCATGTGAGAATTCCAAAACTGAAATTCTATTACAGCAACTGGTATTATTTCTTCTAAATAATAAATTAATTATTCAGTTTATTTCTATAGCAATATCGAAATAAACACACCGCATCCTTCACAAATAAAATTATGTGGAAATAAAATAGCACTAGAAACTAAGAAAATACTAGCACACACACACAAATTTGACACCGTTATTTTTGGACAAATGTCCCCAAAAAAACCCAAATTGGGAAAATAGATGCAGCAACTGAGAGTTTTATTATTGCAGTGAGAAATTCGGAGTACAATAATCTAGATGTCGAATCTAGAAATGCTACAGAGAAAAATATTGGCAAAAAACTAGTGAGGAATTTTCCTCACCCCAAAGGAAAATACAGCTCTAAAGACATGCCTCTAAAACCCTCTACGAATTTCCCTGTGTCACCCTCTGCGCGGGCTCTACTTAGGCTTTAATCTATACGTCCTGGATCTCAAATTTATTTTCCTCCTCTGCTTGCCACTGACTCTGAAAACTCTTCTCTCGGCCTCTACAAAATTATTTTGCAACCAGAACATTGAAAAGGCTTCATGAATCTACAAATCAAACTACTTCTAGAAGCTACTATGTAGTCCCTACATCAGCCTCTCTGTGGTTCTTCTACCTCTCTGCAAATTCACTCACTGGATCTGGAAATATTCCTCCATCCTCACTATCTCTGCCTCTCTCTCACCCCTTTGACTTTTGGCTCCAATCGTTGACTACTACTACTCTGGAAAATGATATATCAATGAAACCAAATTTATAGCCTTATGGTGTATCTTCTCCAAGTGCCCATCGACCTCTTCTTATAATCCACCATTGGAGCACCAACGACCAAGATTAAAACTTAATCAATGGCTAGGATAATTTACAGATTGATGCGTGTGAGTTTCTACTATTCTCACATTATCTCAATTAATACTAATTAATTAACCATATTCTCTAAGTTTAGACTTACAAATATTTTAAAAATGGTTAATAATCCAATTGAGACACTTCTAGATAGAATTTCTAGAAACAGTTTATGGACTTTGTAGATCTCATGTATTCTAGCCTCTCCTCCAAATTTTGTGGCTAGAGCACATCTAATGCTACAAAAACTAACAGTAATTTTGGTATTTCCTGTAGAAATGCGTCATTGAACAATCTTAGCATTGGGTTATCTTCTATTTTGTCCCTACTATTTTCTTATTCGTTGAACACCTAGACCACATCCAAATCACACCCTTTCCTGCTACACCTTTTCACTTGTACTATTGATATTTTCTTGACAATGATAGGCTTCTTTATTCCCTGCAGCATCAATTTCTCTCCTTCTTCGTTGATACATTATAGCTACTTTCTATAGTAGTCTATTTTGGTTTTATGGGCCACTAGCCAGTCCATGCTGAATAGTACATCATACGATCCAAACGGTAATAGGTAGATATTGGCTAATGTGGGCATGTCGCTTACCATCACTGGGCGGGATTTCACCACTTCTGACACTCACTTTTTGGTTCCTGTGGCAAAATGAACTAGCCATGGTTTCTCGTGGGTTCTCTTATATGGAGAACACTTCTCTGCAACCTTCGAGATAACATAACTAAAATTAAAACTGGATAAATCAAATTTGAAATAGATTGGTTAACAACCATACCTTCCATCTCAATATTTGAATTTTGATGGTTGGTCTACCTATTGTCCAATGCAGGATAAATTCATGGCACATTTTGAGACACATCATCCATTTTTACTGCTTCTTTAACATTATACAACCTTGGGCCATTCTATTATTATTGAGGACAATATTTCTGCAAGTGTTTTTTTCCACGTGTGCAACACTATATGGGCCCTTTCCTAAACCCCTAGGCTTCTTTTCTTGTTGGCTTTGTGGACTGATATCTATTGATACCAATAGATTTTTGTTGAGACTCACCCTTGGAAGGAGTGGTAAAAATCACATTCCTTCCCCTGTTGTTGAGGTTTTGACTATTTATTCCCTTTCCCTTAAATTTGGTCCTACCTCTTTCTTTCCAATTAGTTCGGAACTCAATTTTATGCTTGGATTGTTTATAGGAGTACTTATAATTTTGATGGTGTCCTCCAATGCTTTTTGCTCATAAAACTCAGTTGTGTCCTCGTAATTTTGCGGTAACCCACTAAGGTACCTTTGAATCCTTACTTTTTCATCTTGGATATATGGAACATACCTCAATAGCTCCAAAAATATGTTAGTGTACTCATCAAGAGTAATTTTCCCTAGTTTATGCTCATGAAATTATTTAACCTTGTTATCATAATACCTCTCAAATAGGTACTTCTCCGAGAAATATCTCTTAAATATTCTCCAGGATGAATCTTTCTCTTTAATTTCCTTGACATTTCTCAAGTCTTCCCACCATATATCAGCCTATCCCTTTAAGCTAAAAATTTCCACTCTAGCCTTCATGTTTTCAGATAGTCACGTACTCTAAAGTATTTCTTCATTCCCAATAACCAAGCTTCTACCTCTTCATCCTTATTAACTTCTCTATCAAAGGTAGGGGGTATTTCCTTCTTGAATTCCTCTGGTATTAAGTTTTTCTCATTCCTTCTCTACTAGTGGTGTCTCTTGGTTGTAGCACTAGATAATTTGTTATGATTGTTTGTTCTTCTCGCTTGAGTATTGAGTGGATTTCCTCCTCTCACTATGCCTTCACTTTCCTGCATGTGCCCCTTCTTAGATTTTATACCTTCTACCTACATATCCTCCAATCCATGCTTCCCTATCTGGGATGGGTTTTTCTTGGATTTTGATCTGCCTAGGTAGTTGGCACCAAGATCATGTTGCTTCTGTCTTTGAAGAACCACATTTAATTCATATAGCTTCTACTAAGATCTGACAATATTTTCATTATTTGCCTTACAACTTCTCAACTATGCTCTTAATCTCCTAAGGGTGTTCATCCAGTCATGGGATTATTCCTTCTTCCTCTTCCTAACTTATTCATATTCCTGATAATTTTAGGATCTATCAATGTTGTATTGCACAATTTCGTTGTCCATTTCTTGGTTTCCTTGATGTACCTTGGTGTCTTCTTATGTGTTGTTACGGACACATGATTGGGATTTAAATAAAACACAAATATACATATTCAGTCATCATATTGGTGTGTTTGCAGTAAGCATGCTAATGTGAAATTGGTTGAAACATCAATTCTTAGGATAGTATGCAAGTTAGAGAACAAAATAACATATCAACAATTTGCTATGCCAATAATCATTTTAGTTCTAAAATCAGTACACATTTGTATATAAAAATTAACCATCAAATTAAATACCACTTTGTAACTATTAACAAAACTTCTAGCTTTTCTTATTTATGGCCCATTCATTCTAGGTGTTAAACCTGGGCTCTAATACCACATTGTAACACTCCCTCCCACCCCCTTAAGGTACTCTAGGTTGTGGGAGGTGTTACTTGTTTTTCTAACCCAACTTCCAAGGTTTGTTATGAAGATGGGGTAGCAAAATTCCTATTTTTATAGCTTTGTCAAAAATAAAAATAAATAACACTGTTGTGTTTAGCTTTTCAATAGATTTATGGTGATATAAATTTTATCTCAAACCATATCTCGAATTGAAAGTTATGCCATTTTAAAGTTTGACAACATTGTGCCACATTGGCAAGGTACTTCCACATGGCTCTACCATGTCACCCCTAATAGCCCCACATCACTCGTGAGCCCAACGTGGCGCCCATGTGGCCATCACCAGGCCTCTGTGGCACTTTCCATGTCAACCCAAACAAACAAGTCTGAGAGGGACTGACCCCTTTGTGTTAGGTGGAAATTCAACCTTGTATTTGATTCCAGGGAAATTTGAGTTTCCAACATTATCCCTTGTTGACATACCCCCTCGTAACCCAAATCTTTGAATTACTTAGTTTTTGTGTGGAAAATATAACTTGATGGACATCCAAGGCTTCACAACAGTGTGCACCACTTGCCACCCCAAATCCTAGATTTCTTGGATCACACTCAAACTCTACATAAAATATGTTCTTGGTCCTATCCATGAATTTTTCATGTGTTAAACTCTTCCACCACTAGATTCTCCGAATTTCGGATGAAACATATGCTTGCAGAGAAATTTTTTCTTATGCATATGTTCAACCCAAGCAGGGCCCACCCCATATCTCTGGTCCTAAACCATTTTTTGAAGGAAATCCAGCTCAATCTATATATGGTTCATTTCAAAAGTGTACATGGCATGTCTAGCCAGATGCCTTGTACTACCAGATGCATCCACAATGTTAAGTTGTAATTTTACCCTTACGTATTTGGATGCAACTACTCTTGGGAGATGGAAAAAGGTATCTAGCCTGGATACAAGTCTGCCAAGGGATCATCTAGTCCTAGATACAAAGTCCAGCTTTCAACCAAATCTTGTTTGAAGGATAATTCAAGGAAATTTTTTAGAATTACTTAAGGCAAAACATCTTCCGATAACACCAAATTCTATGGCTAAGATCAAAGTTTTCAAAATTGACCTTCAGAGATATTATTCCATCACCATAAAAGACTTAATGGAACCAACAAACCTGACTTACACCATATCTTGAGAAAAGGGAGGAATGGCTCCAAAGGCCATATTTCTTAGGGAAAACCACATACAATGCTTACTTTGTGAAGCTCAATACATTACAATAATGTACAGGTGTGTATAACCATATCATTCTCACATCGCAGCTCTTAAAATAAGTAACTATTGGTTTTTAATTAAATATTTATTTAGCATATAGGTCATGGATTATCTCCTCATCGTTGAAGTAATTTATAGTCTTAAAAAAGGTAGTGAACAATTAGATTCATAAACATATTAGATAATTGAAAACACTTGCAATAAAAGGTTAACTGTGGAGATTCATGCAACCAACCATATTCATGTAAATAACACTACAGTTCATGAAGATAATAACAATCAGATAGATCCAGAAGTTCAACATAACCATGTAGGCGTATAAGCAAATATTCCCCATGAACATATAGTAATATCAGCAACCTTCCATAGGTAGTGTCAATCCATAAATTTACATATCACATGTTATAGATTTTCATCATCTATAGTTCAAATGGATATAATTAATTATACTTATCTATTTAACTTGAAATGGTTGGAAATTGAAGGAGGGACTTCAACTATCTACCCAATAATATTCCATCTACACTGCAATTTTTCTTGCAGTTGACCACCCTGAGCTAAATTCAAAGTTTGAGGAGTTATGTAGTATACCTAGGGAAGGATAATATGGGGTATATAAAGGGTACCCAAGGGAATAATGTGATGTACAAAGGGGACCACAATTAGTTAGTTTAGAAAAATAAAGCCCATAAGTAGTTACCCACATTAATGATGATTGTAAGTGATTTACCCTCGTAATAAAGGGACCACAATTAGTTATTTAGTTAAGGATAATGAATAAATGATCCATAGATAATAAATGAAGTGGTTAAACTACATTATGGAAGGGACCACAAGTAGTTAGGGTTGGTTAGGGCTTGGGGATCTCAAAACATTATATATAGTTAAAGATAGCAAGGGAAGAGATGTCGAGTATTGTTTTGTATTGAGAAGCATATGGCTTGTGGAGTATTCTCCTTCCTCAAGGATTAGTTGTATGGTGTTACCATACCTAAAGGACTTATATTAATAAAGAGGAATCAGTCTATGTTATTCTAATATTTGGCTATTGGATTTATTTTATGGAGATCGTAAATCAGCAAGATCTCCTCCATCCAGACTCTAATTCAAACAATTTTATTTAATTTTTTAATTTGGGTATTTTCTTGAGAGGAATTCATATCTACAATTAGTTTCTAAAAATACCACACAAAATCAATATAAATCTACTTGAAAGCTACTACCCATGATTTTTTGTCATAAAAATATCTGAAAAAAAAA
>CM076575.1:895991829-896193609 GCA_034641835.2 Pinus albicaulis
GAGTTCCTTGTCTTGTGTCAAACTCCTTAAACCATGAAACAAGGTGTCCTGAGGATATTTCTTTTGATGTGTCAACCTCGTTAAAAAAATGAAACACGTTCCCGTTCAATTCGAGTCTTTGATCAGATCTCGTAAAATCCCAGTCGAGTTTTTCTTAGATCTCATAACTTGAACCTTCACTCCCTCCATTTGTTGACTCAGGTGCATGGAATGAAGCTTGGGGGGCATGTACCTCGAATTGAGTCACCATGCTGGGGGCATGCTTACTTTTTCAAGCATAGTTTGTTTCTGTTTCAAGCTTGTGTAAAAATGAAACCGGTTTCAAGCATAGTTTATCTTTGTTTCAAGCTTGTGTAAAAATGAAACCAACTTCAAGCAGAGTTTTCTGATTTCAAGCTTGTGTAAAATGAAATCGTTCCCATTTTGACCTCTTGTGATTGCCATTTTTATCGTACTATTTTTGCCGGATAGACCTTGGTTTTCCTCATTCCATAGTCAATCTGCTTGAGCGATCATATGCCTTCACTTGGTTGTTTTTGCCGTTCTGAGGAACTCTTTGAACGAGTGGTCTTGTTAGCCGGCCTCTTAACGCCAGCATTACGAGCGGTTCCACCATTACGGAACCGGTTGCTACCCTTTATACCACTCATTCCTCCGGGGAGGAGTCATCTTTAAGCTCTTTTATGACTCTCTGAAAGCATGGAAAAAGGTGCAGGGTCCTTGTCGTTTTGATCTTAGTTATTATTTTTTGAGCAGGCATACGGTATACCATTTACCCCTTTTTCGGGCTGGGATGGATTACTTACGAAAAAGGAATACCCTAGCCTATCGCGACTAGGAGGTTTTCTCAGACATAGTTTTCTACCTTTTCGGATCTAGGGAACTATTTACGAAAAGGGACCGTTGGAGTTTACTTTTCTGCTGTCTTTTCAAACTTTCTAAACATGAAAAGACGCCGAGTTCTTCCTTTGTCGGACTCGTTAAACCCTGATGACATTGGATTCAGTCGTGATGACGATATTCGAGTTCCTCCTTCCTAGGGCTCGTTAAATGTACTAGGATGGACTTATATAGCAAGCATATGGTATCCTCTTCAAGCTTGTGTAAAAATAAAGAGGTACTCGCTAGAAATGGTGGGGAAAATGGAACCAGCATCATTGTCGGTTCGGCGATGTGTCGCTCTTGAATATGGCACTTGTCTGCATTCGTGTCGGGTTTGGGACATCTCATCTCGTTTTTTCACTTGCCTCCGTGGGTTTGGGAGATCCCTTTTGACCTCTCGTCTGCTCTTTGCCTTGTCATCATGACCTTTGATCTTTTGATGTCAAATACTGCCAAATCCACTGTCGTGCCGCCGATATGTTCAAGAGAAGTTGACCTCTGCAAATTTCAACCTTCCTCTGATTCTCATCTGATCTTGATTCACAAAGACATTATGTTCCTCTGCCTCGTGTCGATGATGTGGGAAACACTATGGCCCACCTTCGATCAAGGTCACTTCCTGTCGACTTCAACTTATTATCCAGGAAGCTGATCTAGAGGCTCCCTTTTGGTACCTTGGAGCCTGCATGCCTCAATGGCAGGTTCTTCGCATTCGGCGTGAGGTTTTCATCATTGGCCTCCGATCGAGTGATTTTACAGGTGTTCGATGCCAGCTCATTGATTCACATGTCGTAGATTGTACCTATAGTACCTTGAGGGCCATTTTCATTATTGGTGGTACCTCTTGCGTCTGTTAACAGCTTTCATCATTGGCTGGTAATCAGGCGATGTTCTTGCATGTTTGACTTCAGCTCACTTATTCGCATGCTTGAACTTGTACTTTGTTCGAGTCGAGATGGAGCGCAAGACCCTGGATTCCTGTCTGTTATAATCCAAGCTGCGATTTTGTGGATTATTATGATTAGTTACATGACTCACTGATTGGATGGTTGCGACCATACCTGAGTCTATTTATCGATCCTCACTGGATGGCTGCGTCCATACCTTGGATCTGGATTATTGTATACTCTGTTATGGATGGTTGCGCCCATACCACATATATATCATGTATTTGAGATATCAGCTGTACTTCTCTACGCAGGTTTTCCAACGGCGGTGTTTTCAGTTGGACATGTTATCGTAAAGCATTTCACCCCTCTCTCTCTTTCGGGCCTCATGCTTTAGGGGGCATCTGTTACACAGCAATTTGTCACCGTCCCTGCAATTCCCCATCCCGCACAATTGGAGGGCTCATTCTGTGACCTGTGAGCAGTGACATGACTTGAAACCACTTTCATGACATCCCTCTGAACATGAGCTTTCATTCCCCTTAAGACAACTCCTTGTGAAAAACCCTAAAAACACCTCTTTTTGCATTGGCGCGGGAATCCAGTTTAGTACTTGCGCCAATGGGGGAATCCTTCAAATAGGGCGCGCCAATTGGCGCTCTGTCTCAGAGTCACACTCGCGCCAGCAATTTTAAGGATTGTTTTTTAAAAATAAGTGGCTGAAGTTTTGTCCTAACTAATCCATAAACTGGTATCTAATTTGAGTTGGGAGGTTTGGCTCTGGATCTCCATGTAGAGGAAGTGGTTTTCCACCTCTCATGGAAGCTTCCTTGAGGATAGGGCCAATCCCATGATTATAGGGATCCCAACTCCCCTTCCTCCATCTATAAAAGCTTGCTCATATCCTTTGCAAGCTAATCTCCAAGTCCCAAGAGCTATCAGAGCTCAATGCTGCAAGAGCCTTGATTTATTCCCTTAAGGCCAAATCTAAGCAAGGAGATTATTGTTGAGACATCCGAAGAGAGAGGCTTGTCTTATCCCCGACAGGATTTTTCGAGACGTGTTCCGCTGGCGACCCTCCGAAGGAGAATTCAGCGTCAGAGCCAGGTTTTATCCTCCTTTAATTGATTAATGATAAGTGACTATTGGTTATGGTTCCACTCTTGTTGTTGATTATGATAATGAGTTATGTCTTCTCTTACTGACATATAGTTGCATATACTGGATTTTACGCTTGCGTTTGTTTTTTTTCCTTGCGTGTGCAGGTGTCCGGTCACGGAGATCGTGAGGATCGTGATCCGCCAGAGCTGAGGAATGGGAGCGCTACTTTCTCTACAAGCGACATCGTTGGATTCCAGGTAAGCCTTCATCACTAGTTGGTTTATTTTAAATTAGGAACCTACACTATAGAGTGTGACGATTGTTGCTAGACCCGGTCTGGGCTAGTAGGGATCGCCTCTGTCCGCAGAGGGGATTTACCTCTACAACACCCTCGAAGCAACCTTGTCGATTGAATGTGAAATTCCTTTGTGTAGGTTTTAACCCTGAACATAAATTATCTACACACGAATCTTATAACAGAAAATAAACAATAGCGAGAGCATAAAACATAAAACAGATAAACACAGAGATTTTCCCCTGGATCCCAAATCGGGACGACCAGCTTGATTTTTCATTATATTCATTTTAGTGTTACAACACACATATATATACATGCCGAAGCATACATAAACCCCAATCCATAAACCCTGGATTAGAACATAACCGTAGTTCCCTTGACCGGATCTACAAAAATACCAGGGGCCGAAAACCATCGTACCCCAATACCATGTGCAAAACCATGCACAAAACCATGGATGCGGACTACCCACCGGAAATTAAGGACCAAAAATTTTCGGCAGGGCGCTGCCCCGAACCCCGACAGGACCCCCCCGCGCGTGCTTAGTCGTGGAAAGAATATAACACATACCCAACATTCTGCCACTTGTTGTTTTCTTTCCACGGGGGGTCACAGGAGGGCTTAGTAATTGGCCCAATTCTTCAACAACCATTGTTTCTCTACACCAAGAGAACTTCTGAGTGCTCACAGACTTTGTCAATGCATCTACAACATTCTTCAAAGTGTCCACCTTTACCAGCAACACCCTTTTAGCCTCAACCATATCTCTAACAAAGTGATATTGAACATCAATGTGCTTTGTCTTTGAATGATAAGCAGGGTTCTTAGCCAAGAAAATTGCACTTTGGCTATCACCGTCTATCCTTATAGCTTGCTGTACCAACCCCATACTTGAACACAATCTCTGCAACCAAACTGCTTCCTTGCTTGCATGAGTGGCTGCTATGTATTCTGCCTCTGTAGTTGAAAGTGCCACTACAGACTATCTTTTACTCATCCAACTGACTGCGCCTCCAAATAAGCTAAACACATACCCACTTGTAGATCTTCTTTGGTCCAGATCTCCAGCCCAGTCTGCATCAACAAAACCATGAATGTCCAACATTCTTTCCAATCCTGGTCTTCCCTGGTAGCACAAGCCATAATCACTAGTGCCATGTAAATATCTGAAAACCCGCTTCACTGCTGTCCAATTCTCCTTCCCTGGGTTTGGCATAAACCTGCTCAATACTCCCACTGCATGTGCAATGTCTGGTCTAGTACAGACCATTGCATACATCAGGCTACCCACTGCACTTGCATATGGAACACGGGACATATACTCCTCTTCTTCTTGTGTCATGGGACACTGTTCAGCAGACAGCTTTACACCTACATGAATAGGAACATTCACCGGTTTACTATCCTGCATATTGAACCTCTGCAATATAGTATCGACATACTTCCTTTGGTTTAACCAGAGCTTCCTCTTTGCCCGATCTCTCTTAATTTCCATGCCCAAAATATAATTTGCAACACCCAGATCCTTCATGTCGAATTTGGAGAACAGTTGGGTCTTCAAATCTTGGATAATTTCTTTGTCATTTCCAATCAACAACATATCATCCACATAAAAGACCAAATAAATAACACGGTCACCAATTAATTTAAAATAAACACAGTGATCCTCCTTGCTTCTGGTGAAGCCAAGTCCCCGTATATAGGTATCAAATTTCTGATACCACATCCTTGGTGACTGTTTTAACCCATACAGAGACTTCTTCAACCTGCATACCAGTTCTTTCTTACCCTTAACCCTAAAACCTTCAGGTTGCTTCATGTAGATCTCCTCTTCTAGATCCTCGTGAAGAAATGTTGTCTTCACATCCATCTGTTCTATCTCAAAATCAAATGCAGTAGCAACAGATAAAAGTAATCTAATAGAAGTAACTTTGGCAACAGGAGAAAAAATATCACCAAAATCAATTCCCGGCACCTGGGAATAACCTTTCGCTACCAACCGAGCTTTGTATTTCTCGACCTTGCCTTCTACATTCATCTTCTTCTTAAACACCCATTTGATCCCAATGGGCTTCCTTCCAGCCGGCAACTCCACCAGATCCCATGCATCGCTTTTGTGCAAGGATGCCATTTCATCAACCATGGCCTCCTTCCAGAGTTTTCCATCCTCTGAATCTACTGCCTCGCTGATAGTTCTGGGTTCATCATCAGTTATAGTTAAGGCAAAACCTGAACAGAAAGCAGATGGACTATACCTTTCTGGTTTCCTTCTTTCCGAACTGATCTTCTCAAAGCTGGAGTTTGTGGCTCTTCATCTTCTGAGTCTTCTTCTATTGTAGAGTCTGATTCATCCTCCTTTAGCTCAAACTCTATCTTCTCAGGTTCCTTTGGTAGGAATTCATGTTTAACAACATCTTTCACTTCTCTAAACACCACGTCTCGCCTGTACACAACCTTCCTTGTTTCTGGGTTCTAAAGCTTGTAACTCTTTAAACCATCCTTATACCCAATAAAGATGCACCTTTCAGATTTATTATCCAACTTGGTCCTTTTCTCCTTTGGAACATGTACATATGCATCACATCCAAATACCCTTAGATGTGAAAGAGAGGGTTTCTTACCAGTCCATACCTCATGTGGGGTCTTATCCTCTAATGCTGATGAAGGTGATCTGTTAACTAAGTAACATGCAGTCTCCACTGCCTCTGCCCAGAATTCTTGTCCTAACCCGGTACCACTGAGCATGCTTCTTGCCTTTCCCATCAGTGTTCTATTCATTCTTTCTGCAACTCCATTTTGCTGAGGTGTGTATGGAGTAGTCTTCTGTCGTGCTATACCACACTTCTTACAGAACTCTTCAAATTCCTTCTTGCAGAACTCCCCACCATTATCTGTCCTCAACGCTTTTATCTTCTTCTCTGTCTGGTTTTCCACCAGAGCCTTAAATTCTTTAAATTTGTCAAAGACTTCAGATTTCTTCCTCAAGAAATATATCCATGTATTCCTTGAGAAGTCATCTATGAATGAAACATAGTACACAGACTTTCCCAGTGATGGAACTGACACGGGCCCAAACACATCACTGTGCACAAGTTCTAATATCTTGTTTGCCCTCTTAGCACCAGAAGGAAAACTCACCCGATTCTGCTTCCCATATACACAATGTTCACAGAAATCGAAATCCAGAGAAAAATTAGACATGCCTTCTACCATACCATCTCTATGCAGTATCCGAAGGCCCTTCTCTCCAATATGTCCAAGCCTTTGATGCCATAGCATGGTCTTTTCTCCAGAGACAGCTAGGCTTTCCGTCCCACTTTCAGGAACCACAGAATTGTTACACCCATCAATAACAGTACTACCTTGTAGCTTGTACAGAGTTCCAGTCCGAACTCCCCGCATTAATACCAGTGCTCCCCGAACCATCTTGCAGGCATCTTTCTCGAACATTGTTTTTACACCTGCATCATCCATCTTGCTTACAAAAATCAGATTTCTGGCCAATGCAGGAATATGCAGAACACCAAGAAGTGTTCTAATCCTTCCACCTTGTAGCTTCAGCTTTACCTTTCCACGTCCGACGATTTTGGCCTTCCTATCATCCCCTAGGAAGACATCACCATCATATTTCTCATACTCACAGAACCACTCCATATGGGGAGTGAAGTGAAAGGATGCACCTGAGTCAATCAGCCATGACTCATGATCTACATGTGTATTTGAAGAAGAACCCAAACACACATCCCCACCTTCGTCCGAGGTGGTTTTTGCCTGTGCAGGAGGAGCATCATCAGATCCCTTTCCTTTCTCAGGAGCTTTAGATCTACAGTCCTTTTTGTAGTGCCCTTCCTTTCCGCATTTCCAGCACACTTTTACAAACTTTCTAGGAGATTTAGATCTCCCTCTAGATTTGGATCTCCCACTCGAAACCTTATTCTTGTTCCTATTCTGGGACCTTCCTCATACAGATAAGGCATCTCCATTCTGACCCTCCATATTTCTCCGTCCAATTTCCTCCGACAGCAAGGTTGAGACAATGTCATCAAAATTCAAGGTAGTTGTATTGCTACCTATTGCAATAACCAGACTGTCCCACGAGTCTGGTAGAGAACACAACAAACTGATGCACTTATCTTCATATGAGATTTTAATATCAACAGATGAAAGCTGACTTACCATAATATTGAAGGCATTCAGATGCTCTGTCATTGAGTCTCCATCCTTCCCTCAGGTTATACATCTTTTTCCGTAGGAACAACTTATTCACCAGAGACTTAGATTGGTACAAAGTCCCAAGTTTTTCCCACAAATTCTTCGCCGTAGCTTCCCCAGATACATTCAACAACACTGAATCTGAGACACACAACTGTATTGTGCTCTTAGCCTTCCGATCCAGTTTCTTCCAGTCTTCATCTGACATTCCCGTTGGTTTAGTACCTGGATCTACCGCGATCCACTGATCTTTATCCACCAGCAGATCCTCCATCTTGAGCTTCCACAACTCAAAACTCTGACCATTAAATTTCTCGATCTTTATCTTTCCGCCGCTCGCCATACTTTTTCACCGCAAGAATCGATCCCGCAGATCTCCCACTGCACAGGGTCTACCACAGGCCCGAGCAAAAAACCCTCAACAACAAAGGCGTCCCCTTGAAGCCGAAACAACTCTGATACCAAATGTAGGTTTTAACCCTGAACAGAAATATCTACACACGATTCTTATAACAGAAAATAAACAATAACAAGAGCATAAAACATAAAACAGATAAACACAGAGATTTTCCCCTGGATCCCAAATCGGGACGACCAGCTTGATTTTTCATTATATTCCTTTTAGTGTTACAACACATATATATACATGCCGAAGCATACATAAACCCCAATCCATAAACCCTGGATTAGAACATAACCGTAGTTCCCTTGACTGGATCTACAAAAATACCAGGGGCCAAAAACCATCGTGCCCCAATACCATGTGCAAAACCATGCACAAAACCATGGACGCGGACTACCCACCGGAAATTAAGGATCAAAAATTTTCGCCAAGGCGCTGCCCCGGACCCCGACAGGGGGGGCTTAGTCGTGGAAAGAATATAACACATACCCAACACTTTGCTCAAGTTAGTTGTAGAATTACTTCCGAAAACCTCACCAGAAGAGGAACGTCTCTTGTACTTGGAATGACTTGATGAAACTCAACGCTTCGCTACTTTGGTTACTGAAGCACAGAAGAAATAGGTGAAAGCCCATTTTGATTAGATAATTTCTCCACATGCCTTATCTGAAGGAGACTTTGTCCTTCTCTATGACCGAGCACACGACAAGTTAGGGGTAGGAAAATTCGAACCTATGTGGCATGGGCCATATATCGTAAAAACATGTTTTTCCAAAAGGGGCCTATGAGCTGATTGATTATGAGGGTTATCCTTTGGGTAAACCCTGAAATGGGATTTATCTAAAGATATATTATGCATGATTTTCTCGTGTATCTACTCATGTACATTAGTGTGCTTTTAATTTTTATACATTTTTTGGTTTGGTGTGTGTTTGCAAGCGATTTTCCTTCTTATCTTGTTTTACTTGATTTACAGATGTCTTTGGCTCCTTATGTCAGTTTCACAGATGGTGCCTACCGTAGTGTAGAAAATTAAACCAACTCAAACAGATTACATAAAACACACATACAAAATCAGACACAAAATATTGGCAGAAAAGAGGCTTCAGCCTCATGGTGTTCTCATCATTCTCACTTATTAAAAGAATTTAGTGTTACAATTTAAATAGATTAGAGACAATGTCTTAAGATAGTGCGTGCTATCTTAGACTCCTTTGGTTGAGATAATTTCTCACAAAACACCCACCAAGATAGGAGTTACTAAACTAACTCCAATCTTTGAGGAACAACCCAAGAGTTAGGCACACATTCCTAACTTGGAATATTTAATTAATTAATTTATGTTTGGATTTATTATTGTTTTGTGAGAGAGGCTAACATTCCCCCCTTCAATGATAAATCCAAAATAAGAACCAAGAACCACCTTCCAAGTTCTCATGTTGATTCTCAGAAACATTGCCTGAAAAAACCACCAAAGCTGGACGCTGAAAAACTGCAATATGAAGATACCTTGAGTCAGCTGCATGTCTGATTCATCTCTTAATTTCGCTTGAAAACTCCATCACGTGCCAAGTTGCAAAATGATCCTTCTGTCCTTTGCATGAAATCAACATCCTTTTTCCACTGAAAAAATTTGTTGAATGCCCACTGGCTTTGCCCACTGGTTGATGATGTCAAAAAACAACTCACTGTTGCTTTTGCTGTGTGGAAAACTGTTCACTGCTTCTTTGTTGTCAACTGCCCACTGGAAAATTTTTTGATGCCCACTGGCTACTTTTGTTGGTTTTGTCGAGACTTTTAGTCTGACAACCACTGTCAATTTCATTGACATTTTACCCCCTTTGTCAGCTGAAAGGAGAGACAATTCTCTGGAAAGTTTTCCTGTACTCCCCCTCTTTAGGCGTAGGAGTTTTAAACTGGTGTACTCCCCCGTTCAACTGCATGATAGTACCATCTTCTTTTCACTGTTGGCTGTACTATGTGTAATTGTATTCGGTTGTAGAACCGAGACAATATT
This sequence comes from Pinus albicaulis, assembly GCA_034641835.2. Taxonomy (NCBI): domain Eukaryota; kingdom Viridiplantae; phylum Streptophyta; class Pinopsida; order Pinales; family Pinaceae; genus Pinus; species Pinus albicaulis. The sequence continues at coordinate 896,001,630 of CM076575.1, forward strand.
TTGACTGTGGATGACCATTTCCAAGGATCGATCCATTCATAATGTATCTTCAATGTGGCTGATTTTTGTTGGTTGCGAAATTTTTCTGAGGAATGATTGGGCTTTCCACAATGGTGACAAGGATGGAGATCAAAACACTGATCTTCCATATGAACGGTTCTTTGACAATGAGAACATTTTGGTGGACTTCAACTTTAGGTTGCGTGCAATTATTTTTGTCTGCAACTTTGTGTTGCATGCATTGCTAGTTGTCTGCAAATTTCTCAGAACCTACTGAGGTGAGTTGTGCATGAAATCCCGCACTGACGAACTTAATTGACATGGAATAATATGGGATATGCAGGTTGTTGTCATTGTTGACATAACCTAAGCCTCTTCGATTCTTGTTGTTTTGAATTTCTTCCCATGGCTTGATGACGAGCTTGGAATAAATTGGAACTGGAACAACTTTGACACTTGAAGTTGTTTGGATGAATGACTTATCAGCTGGATGGTTAAAAGACTTGAAAGTATCACTCTTTTCTTGCAATTCATTCCTTTGAAGTTGCGACTCGAGTTGAATAAACTCAATAGTTTCATGTGTTTGTTGTAGATGCCGTGAAATATTAGCAAGGGTATATTTGCTGATGTGCACCATGTCTTCATCACTGGAGATGATCAAACTGTGAAGAATGTTTAACAACTAAATACATTGCGCCATCTGAACTTGCTCAATTTAAATCAGGCTCTCTTGTTGGAGATGTCGTGATTTGAACTGTTTCACTTAATTTCGGTACTTGAATGACAAGCTCGCTTGCTATGTGGCTTGAATGGCACGCTCGCTTGATTTGTTGCTTATTGCGCTTGCTTGGAACACTTGCTAGAATTGTATAATTTTCTTGCTCAAACTCTGGAATTCTCGCTCCCGTGATGACGATCGCGTTTGCTTGAATGCTCACTTGACTTAATTGATGAATTCACGCTCACTTGAATGAATAGCCACGCTCACTTGATGTCGATCTCAAGTTGCTTGATTGTTTTAACTTGTTTGGTTGCTTTGATGGTTGCTGCAATGAACTTCACGTTGGCTCGCTTGATGGTTTGATCTTTCTACTGACTTGATGCAAATTGCTTGAATGAATACTCACGCTCGCTTGGAGGAGATGTGAACTTGTTGCTTTTTTTATTTAGAGTTAAAAAATCATGCATTCACTTGATTTTTCTTAAAGGAAGGGTGTCGAACACTGTCGAAAATGCACCCAAGAAAGTGTTAGGAATCTGTAATTTTAGCAGATTGGTAAGACTAAAACTGCAGAAACAACATCGTTTCAACCAACTTTGGGATTCTAGAATCTAGCCCTCCTGAATCCGGAGAGGGATATCTCCAATATGTACAAAGATGGATTTGTCTTTGAAGTTTGGGGTTATGATATTAGGCTAGTTATGAAGGCCAAGGGTTTGTTTTTTTTTTGGATGGTTGAGCATGATTACTATTCAAGGTGGAAAGTTTTGAGTGCAAAAAGTTTCAAAGGTGAGAAGTTGCAGGCAATCAGAGTAAAATTCGACCTAAAAGATAGACAATTGTAGGTTTTAGTCCATTGGGCTATGGAGTCATATCTGGGCTTTAATTGAGCAACAACATCAATAATGATCCAAGGGGCAAGTCATCTACACCACAAGATTATTGAGATTAAATGATGTAATGGAAACAATAGAGTGTTGGAAATGGTGGAAACTGATAATAATTTCACAAAGGATTTATAGTCAGTCCAAACAAGAAAAGCCTCTTAAATAACTGTTTAAAACCAACCAAGTGCAGGGCTAACCATTGACCTCTCGGGCAAGTTTGTATTAAAGCAGCTTAATTGACAAACAATCCAGTAATCCACATAATTACCTTCAGAAAGTATAAAAACATATAAGAGAAACAAAGTGTAACTTAAGATCAGATAAAGTACTTTTAAACCTATTATGCTTTCAGTCAACACCAAGGCAAACAAAATCTGCTTTTGGAGAAAAAACTAGGACCAGGGCACACCATATCTTCCATAGTCATCTTTAATAAGCAAAATAAGGAAAATAACTTTCAAGAACAATTTTTAAGGCAAACAGTAGGACGAGGGAACTCTAACATTCCTAGCTACTTAACTGTATTAAATCACTCTTAAATAAACAAATTTGAGGAAAACATTAAGATAAAGATTTTCAGTCAGAGAAGGTTACTGATATAAAGTAGGACCTAACTCTATAATTGTTGTTCTTTATCAGAGAGTAGTGAACAATATGACATACATAGAAGGAAAACAATAACAAAGAGAGATGCACTTCACGGATGATATAGACCAGGATCCCAAGAAACAACTTTAATATTGATGTCAAACCAGTTACAGTCTTCAAGTCCAATGTTTCAGTTCAGCAATCATCTTCACTATTCAGCCTATCTAATCTATCACAAACAGAGCTTCAAGGGCCAGTGAACACTATTTACAATCATAAGTTTTTGCTCAAATGTATTTCCAAGTTTTGCAACCAACAATTTCTCATCTTCTACTGAAGTATTTATAGAAGAATGAGGAGGTGAGATCTGATAAAATATCTCAAAACTAATTAATACATACATTAATGTCTTCTTGGCCTTTGAGGGGCTTAATGAAGGAGTGTACAGGTGTTTCACTATATTAATGGATTTACATAAAGATAAAGCTTGATGGGAGCTTTTGTTGACCTTTGAGGCTCTGCGTTACATAGGAGTAACTCTGCAAATATTTTTGCATTTGTTTCCTCTGCAGAAGTAACTCCCCGGCTGCGCTGGAGGCGAATATCTTCATCTGATTAATAACTTTGGCCTCCGTGTTGAAAGGTTTGAGGCAACAGGTGGCTTTGTGGTAGATGAGAGGAATCAATTTGCCCCAGATTGTGGCGGTGGAGAAATTCCTGTTGATAGAACACTTTAGGTTTTCTGTAAACTGTGTTTTATTTGGGGATTAGGATTTTGATAAGTATCTTAGACGTAATCCCCGTGAAACTGTCTCTAATCCTCTGTTCTGATGCATTCTGGTCTTTGGCACTGATACCCTTTGACTGTGCCCCTTTCATGGTGTTTTTGTTGGCGTGCAGGGCTACGTAGGGTTCATAAGGTGTCAATGGTTGATGAATCATTGATAAATATGAATTTTAAACCCTGTTAGTGATTTCCTGTGGTGAATCGAAGGCGGGAGGGTCGTCACCCTCAACCTTCGTAATTTCTTCAGCGTGGCGGAAAAACATTAAACCCTGCAAAATACAAACAAAAGTTATAAAATCCTGCGTATATAGTTTGACTGCTTCAGAGGACGTGTGGAAAGAGCGGGGCCGTTGGATGGCATCATCGAACGGTCAGGATTGATCGGAGAGATCATGGAACGGGCGGAAGACGATTGAATCTGAGCCGTCGATCGCACAGAGATCGACGACCGGGAATGGAAGTTGAAAGTCAAACGGAGGGAAAATGGGCGATGAAATGTGGACCGTCGATCTACAGATCAGATCGACGGTGGAGATTGCTTGGAAGATGCACCGTAGCCTGGTTATCGCGTGGGCACCTTCGTTAATTGTCGGGCATCTTCGGTGAGCGATCACCGTTGGATGGCCCGGCCCAGATCGAACGGTAGATAGTGATATCGCTGGGCATCCGCGTCCGAACTATAATGCGCGATGGACTGTGGTTATGCACGATGGACGAAGGTTTTGAAAAAGGTACAGGGGACGCGTGGCAGCAAGCGTATGGAATCGCTGCCGATCGGGAGAAAACCACCTTCCGCCCAAAGGCGGTGCAATAGATACCACGCGGTATTTGGAAACAGTGCAAGAAATGGTGGGGTCCACCGGGTTTGACAGGTTCCGCACCGTCGGATTTGCAAATCAGATCAACGATGGATATTGCTCGGATTTCGGACCGGCGGAGAATTTTTAAAAGAAAAATAAAATAAAACCCAAAGTTTTATAAAAACAAAGGTCTTTTATGTTTTGGGCGAAAAACGTAGAAGAATAGGGTTAGGCACTCGATTGCGGGGCTATTGGGCGCAGGGGAAAACTTTATGACCGAGGGTTTAAAAGGGAAAGGGCCTATCGCATATCGGATTTTCGGCCCCAGGATTTTCAATCAACCCATTGTGTTTTATGCGATTGCGATTTCGCGATCGGACTTTTCAATCAACCCATTTATATTAACTGCGATTGCGATTGCGCGATCAGAATTTTCAATCAACCCATTTAAATATTTAACACGTGATTTTGGTTTTTATACCAAAACTTTAGAAAAGTGGGTTTTCGGATCTTACAAAGAAAAAAGAGGATCGGGAAAGGATTTTCAATGGTTTTTCAAAGGAATCGGGGGGTTTCAGAATAGTTAAAAAGTGAGTCTTTAACTATGGAAAATTGATTTTTATGAATGGAAGAAGGAAACTCATAAAAATAGAGGAAAAATATGGAGAAAAGGGGAGCAAATGAGGGATTGAGAAGGGGGAAAATGAAGGTGAAAAGGGTCCTTGCAATATTATTTTGGCTTGGAAACCAGCAGGATTCCTGAATGGGGAATGGGCATAGTAGTGAAGATTTGGATAGAAACAAGAGACCTTCAAGAGTCTTCAAGAGCCAACAATTTTTAGCAATGAAATTTGTTCCTTGAAGGCTCCAAAAGTTTTAGCCACCTTTTGCTATAAATTTTTTTTATAGGTGGCTAACAAAAAGCTTACAATGATTTTAATGGCTCACTTAAAACAATGAATTCCCTTGTCCTCTTAAAAATTCATGAACAATGAATTTTTAATGATTCACTTAAAACAATGAATTTTATTACAAGTTCTTAAAGGGATTTGCAAGAACGCTGATGTAGACTTTGCTTTGAAATGTTGGAGTTTCTAGATTCATGAACTTGATTGTATTAAGTGAATTTAATTGTTGAAGTAGAATGCCGATGTTGAAAACTTTGATTATTTGTTGTAGGTGCGCAGATGCATGTGTTGAGTTTAATTATCCTTCCTTGAAGCTACTTCATTACTAGTGTTGTGCTTGCTTGCATTGAATTTTATGTGTGCATTAAATGAGATCATTTATGTGTCGAAACTAGACACAAATCACAAGAAAAATCATGAAGCCATAAAAATACGCGCCATCAACAAACACACACATGGTGTACCTAAGATCCCCTTATTCAATTTCAGGCGGATCTAGGACACTTGAACACCACAAATAATATGTATTTACCGAGTATTGAGATCATCAACCTTTCATCTTTTACAATATTGGTATTGAAGCTTTCTCAAACAATGAGAATTTCACGCTTGCAAATTTTGGAAACAAATGTCTTCAAAAATCGTGTGCACTGATCACTCACACATTATTTCTCCACGTTACAACTTATTACTCCACTTAAAAGAAGCACACTTATCTCTCCAAATACTCCTTATGTCTGCAAAAACACTTTTTGTTTACAATTTTCAAATTGACACTTCACAAAATCACTTCAAAATTCAACTTATCACTCCAAGGATTTCACAATTTTTAATGCACCTTACCACTCCAAAAAGTTTTAAAACATCACCCCTATTAAAAAAAAACTTGAATACACCTTATCTCTCCAAAAAGAACCAAAATCAACTTTTCACTTCATTACAAAAGATTTACACTTATCACTCCATTACAAAACATAGCCTTATCATTACAAATTTTTAATTTTAATTTTAATTTTTTTGTATGACCATTCTATCCCTCCAAAAAAAACTTTATGATTAACCAAAGAAATCTAAAAATCTTCAAATGTAACACTTTAAACTTCAAATTCCTCCTATAATTTAATTACCAATCACCAATCTCCTGCGTCAACGGTACTTACCGACGCTCGCCAACAGTTCTACGGGCACCAAGCGATACACTTTCACACCACACCATGGCGGTTTAGCACACAGGTCAACTCGACCCACGCAGGTTGACTCTCCAGATTGATCCACGATAGTCTCTCGACAGTGCTGTGGTTAGCCTTATGCCTGCGCATCAACGATTGCTCCGCACCAAATAAAACATCGTTGCCAAAACACACTGGCAGTCTCCAACAGCTTTGATGTTGAGATTCTCCTGATCAACTTCATATCTATGCTTGCAACAATAAGAACACTCTCTCCATACACTGATTCTTAGTTGTGGCATAACAATTTTTGGCTCTTGGTTCGATACAAATCTGCAACAGGTATTGGCTCTGCGATTGGAGGCCGCGATCTCTGCTGAGCGACACAATTTCAATAACGACTCTAATAGTTGTGGAAATGTTTGTGTGCAGCTTCGCAATTCATTCAATCACCAGGAAGAATCTGTGGGGTCTCCATCTTTGGAAATGGTGCTTGCTGGTTCTGGTGCTCTTTTCTGGAAGGTTTGTGTCCGGGTGGGTCATTCTGATCACAGTTTTTTTTTTTTTTTTTGAACGTAATTTTTTACTCAGAAAAAAAGTTTTGTATTTTGTTGATGGAATTAGGAAAGCCATGCAAAATTTTCTCTGGCTAGGGCTTGTTCTCCTTGCCTAGCATTATCTCTTTGACAAGAAAGTGAGGAAGGAAACCAAAAGCACTGTAAATGATTAACAATGTTCTCATTTATTTTCTTGTGGTCACCGTTATTTGGTTGGTGAAAACCCTGCTGCTCAAGGTCATGGCATCCTCCTTTCACACAGCGAGGAGGCAGAAAAACATGTCCATATGGACCGCGGCCATCAAAGACACCGCAGAACACTGTATCTTTACGAGATCCAAAATCATCCCAAACAAGCATACAATCCAATATTTTTTTTGAATATTGGTCACATACTCAGATATATGAAGGGAATGAACAAGTAAATAATACAACAGATGGTATTCAAATGCTAAATTCAGAATTCAGGACGTAGAAATGCCGTAATGAAGGATTCAGGATGTTTGAATGGCGCATATTCAGATTTAAAAACTTTAGAAATAAATCACAATTAAATTTCTTTTCTCAAAAAAATTTAATAGATTGCATACCAATTTCTTTTCTCAAAATTCTGCAGAGTTGAAATCTCCACCTTCACATCATCCTCATTACTGATGGCTTTGATACCACATGTAGAAAATTAAATCAACTCAAACAGATTACATAAAACACACATACAAAATCAGACACAAAATATTGGCAGAAAAGAGGCTTCAGCCTCATGGTATTCTCATCATTCTCACTTATTAAAAGAATTTAGTGTTACAATTTAAATAGATGAGAGACAATGTCTTAAGATAGCGCGTGCTATGTTAGACTCCTTTGGTTGAGATAATTTCTCACCAAACACCCACCAAGATAGGAGTTACTAAAATAACTCCAATCTTTGAGGAACAACCCAAGACTTAGGCACACATTCCTAACTTGGAATATTTAATTAATTAATATATGTTTGGATTTATTATTGTTTTGTGAGAGAGGCTAACACGTAGTACCCGAAATCTATCTTCTGCGTCCTGGGTTATCTATGACCCTAATGATGAGTTAGTAGATATGCAAGGTATATGTTTAGGTCGTACAACCAATAATATTGCTGAATAAAGTGCCGTTATTGAGCTTATGTCCGAAGCAATTTCTCTCGGCATTAGAGAACTGGTTGTTAACCTGGATTCATAGCTTGTTGTCCCATGGTTCAACGGGCAATATTCCGTCAAACACCCTCAAATATTGAGAATTTATATGCGTGTTTGTTTGTTAGAAAGAAATTTTGATTACATTACATATCATCACATTCCATGACACATGTATACATTAACAAATCCATTGGCTAATCATGTTATAGATAGACATTTGTGGAATTTATAATCATTATAACATATACATAACAAGAAAATAACATGTATCAATTGGTTTGCAAATAGTGTTCAAAAGTACATCATAACCCCCAAAATAAATAATATATGTTCTGGTACATAGCGAGACTCATAGGTCTCTGCAAACCTGCAGAGAAGGAAAATCTAATCTAATCCACGTGGTGATCACGGTAGCAGACTACTGCTTGAATGACTCGAATCATCAGTCGATGAATACGATCAGATCAGTTCATATATATATAAAACATGCAAAAATAACATGTTTTTACCTCTGTCATCCCAGCGCTCACCCGCTGGAAGTGGCATATCAAGGCCACCCAAAAAATCTGTCCCAGAGTATGGCCAGTCTTCCACAATGATTAGTTGACACCTCAACCATGTGAAAAATGCAGGTATGAAAGACATTCGTTGTCTGCCTCCTCCACAAGGCATCAACGTTTCCCACCTCGCCAACCGTGGCTCTCATGGTACTGGTGCCTCTATCTCTATCCCTTGGTACTGGAATAGAGGCACTCACTCTAATAAGAAGGCTATCAAAATCGACCCGTATCCAAACTGCTTTAGCTTGTTGTTTTTATACTTCGTGAGGTGTTTCTTCACGTTTTCCACTACGGCCTCACACTAGTTGAATACGGTGGGTTCCATGCAATCCACCACCATTTGTAGTTGGGCCTTAGTGGCCTCATGCGACGCTTGCACCCCAGCCACGCATGTGATACTGTATAACACTACCTTCAGTGCTACATCATTCATTGTGATTATGGCTATCTTGCCACTCGAGGATCTTGTTGCCTTGGAGAATGCTCTCCCAATGAGCATGTCCATACTCTTGCCCATGATTTGGGTTCTAGACAATCGTGCTCTTGCTCCTCTACGTGAGAGTCCGGTGATGATGTAGATGTCCGCCACTTCAATTTCTAGTTCCTGGTCACCAAGAATAAATCTTTCTCGGTCCATGTCCCAGATACTGATTAGATACTATAGAAGATCCAGTTGGGCTCTTATGCCCAAGGTCATAAAGAATTTGAGGAGCCCACAGTTCCTCAATGCATCTGTGCAAGCTATGTTATACATAACTGCCTGATCAACTTCTTCATGATCTCTTTCTTTCCACTCAATCACCATGATTGATGGCTCTTCTTCCCTGCAACAACATTCAACAAGTTAGTTGTTAGTGTTTAGGCTCAAAAAATTGGCTTAAAATGATTTTTATTGAGAATTTCTACACGTTTTTCCGCTCCGCGATCGACGCAACTGTTTTAAAAATAGCAGCGCCGATCAGCGACCTGCCCGTTGTAAAAAGGTTAGGTTAGCACGGTCTCGATAGGGGATATCTGCGACGATCCATGGCGTTAAAAAATTTTAAATCCTCTCCCCAAAATGAAAAAATAGCCTTAAAAAAAAAACAAAATGAATATTGAAATGCAGTCAAGAACAACGCCTCTTCCCTGGCACAAACGATTTGGCGATTGGCCTCCCGGATCTTGCGCAATGCGCTCCTGAAGATCTAAAGTAAACTAGGGTAAAAGCTTCTTCTCAACCAAGTGAAAGTGAAAATTATTTTTTATTATTTATTTATTTATTTATTTTTTTACTTTCTCCATGTTTTATAAATGCACAATGACATTTTATGGTTTTTACCATTATTTTAATAATATTTTAATGCTCTTACCTCAGAAACAGTTTGTGGTTTGTTCTTGTGCAGTGACCGGTTCAATTTTTTCAGGGACGACACATTTACAAGTTTTAGTTTACTACTTTTTCAGACTCGATTAAAAACAAATGAAAAAGTAACCCCCTTGGAGTCATATTTCAACTCTTTTTCGACTCTCTAAATATGAAAATATTGCCAAGTTCTTGTCGTTTTGAGCTCGTTAAAGTGCACGAAGTGTCATTTACCCATTATACATTTACCCATTATTTCGAGCTGGAATAGATTATTTACGAAAAAGGAATACCTTAGTCAATCACGACTAAGAGGTTCTCTCACACTTTGTTTTCTATCTTTTCGGGTATGAGGGACTATTTACGAAAAGAGCCATATGGAGTCTGTTGAATCTCTAATTAAACTGAGAGGGGGGGGGTGAATCAGTTTAATACATTCCTGATCTTTTAAACTTTTCAATAAACTTATTTACACCTTCATTTCAAACTCTATTAGATGTGAGAGTAATATTAGAATGTAATCTGAAAGTATTAGTTTAATAGAGCAGTAGACTTAATTTGAGAGCAGCAGGTATTAAGCAAATGATACATATCAGATCAATACATAAATATCATGCACAGAGACACTAGATATAAGTGGAAACCCATAAAGGGAGAAAAACACATCTTATTATTGTTGTGATGCAAAGGCAAGCTCCAACTCCCTCTCACCACTGTTTTTCTGCAGGCACCAACCTACAGGAGGCTCCTACCTCAATTCTGCAAGCTGCAACTTGCAAGGAAGCACCAACTCCCTTCAGTTTTCTGCAGGCACCAACCTACAGGAGGCTCCAACCTCAGTCAGCTACAACTGACGACTATCAAGCTGCAACTTGATAGGGAAGCTCCAACTTCCTCAATTTATCAAACTGAATGTTTGCTGATTTTCCTCAGATATCAGCTCTGTTCTGTAGCTTCTCTTAATCTTCTCTTCCTTCTATATTCTGCATTCTCTCTATATATGCTCTCTCCCTTGCTCCAAAAAAAAAAACCACTCTGCATATCAAGATGATATTATTTATAGATTTCCTCACATGACTGTTTGTATTCTGCTTGGAATTCGAAATGGAAATTCATGTCTCTTTGCCTTCTGCCTTCTCACTCCTTTTATCAGCTTACTCAGAAATTAAACTGTAGGTGTCAATTTTAACATTACAGTGGGAGTTTGTTTTCTCTCGGAGACTTGCCAATGCATCACAAACAATAAAAACAATTAAAACATTTACATTCGAATTACATTTTGAATTCCAGCTCAACTCATTTAGTCTTTTGAATTGGTAGGAATTTGTATTTTCTTTGGCTTTCTTTGTCTTTTCTGTGACTATGTTTTATCTCCTTTCGGCTCTATTTGCTCTTCTGTCCTCTGTTGTGGTGTAACTGCTGCATACATGTAATTGTGCCTTTTATATCCGCTGACTGTAAATCTGGAGGGATTCCAACACTTTTCATGCCACGAGTGTCTTGTTGATGTGGAACATTCCGCAAGCGGAACGGACATATATCACAGTCGTATATTAATAATCGCCCTCCCGTTAAGTTGAGGCCCGTGGGTCTACAGACCGCGCGGCATATTTTAATATAACCGCAACCATGTTTTATATATCTAACAACACCCTTTTAATATAACTGCTGGGCAGTTTCAACCAACGCGTATCATATCCATGGTCTGTTTATAATACAGCACTTTAATAATGTCGCCCTCTCTTCAATGTAGTATTTTACTTAAACTCCTTTATTTTCACTTTAATGTATCTGAACCCTTTCTCATGTAACTTCTGGCGATATATTAATAGACCCATTTAACATAGGAAACAACCTTTCGGGCCACCTTGTCACGCTTTCCGATGCACTGACTCTCCTCTGATTGCGATTGATCGCTCTTGCTCCGATTCCGATTCAATCGGAAATTGCCAATCGATTGAATTGATATCACTCAACTATTGCAGCTCCAATGTGCTCCGATTTCGATTCAATCGGAAATCGCCAATCGATTGAATTGATATCACTCAACTATTGCAGCTCCAATGTGCTCCGATTTCGATTCAATCGGAAATCGCCAATCGATTGAATTGATATCGCTCAACTATTGCAGCTCCAATGTGCTCCGATTTCGATTCAATCGGAAATCGCCAATCGATTGAATTGCAATGCGCTTCCACCTTTGGACTCTTCACATTTTCGATCCGATTGGGGAGGGGTCCCACCTTATAAAACTTTGTTTTATGCGCTCCATAATATATATGCCTTGGACCTTTGGTTCTTTTGTTTTCGGGATTAATAATATGAAACTTATAATGAAGCACTCCTTTTGTATATATTTATGCTTTGACCTTTGTTTATATGATGCGCTGCACATATATGTAAGGTGATGGATATATATATATATATGTATCCTCCATCAGGGTAGGAAATTCCCGGAATTTATGTGCCTTGCCACTTGGGGTTAAGCGATTCCCGGAATACGGTTCTGTGCAATTCCCAGAATATTTGTGTTATGTATAATGCCTATTGGAGTGTGTGATTCCTGGAATTTTATAATGGCTCTGCTTCTGCCGCTGCCTCTACTGCTCCTGTCGCTCTGCCTCTGCTTTTGCCTCTGCCTCTGCTGCTCCTGTCGCTCTACCTCTGCTGCTCCTGTCGCTCTGCCTCTGCTTCTGCCTCTGCCTCTGCTGCTCCTGTCGCTCTGCCTCTGCCTCTATTGCTGAGATAACGGTTCTGCCTCTATTATATTCGTTTCCTCTGCCTTCATTTGCTTCTTTGCTGCCTCTTTGCTTGAGCGCTGCCTCCTTTGCTTGAGCGCTGCCTCCTTTGCCATCAATGACAATATTTCCAACAGTCTCCCCCTTTGGCATTAATGGCAATCCACTTTCTCTGTTTGCTTTCTCTTTCTCTTGTTGCTTGCTCTTCCTGTTTGCCTGTTCTTCCTCCTGTTGTTTGTTCTTCCTCCCCCTTTGACATCAATGGCAAAGGATGACGCCTCATCTCTCTGTATGGGTTTTTTCGTTGCATTTCCTTTCTCTGAGTTACGTTTAGGTCCTCTTCTGCTGAAATTGGACTATGCTGTGTTTCATTTGTAGTGCCTGTAATATGTGCTAGATTGCAGACAGAGATGATGCATTTTACGATTGAAAGGTTCTTGTTGCTTTTGAATGCTGATAATATTGATAATGCTGATCCTATGGACTTGTTTTATGCTTATCTTGCTGGCTGTTCTCCCCCTGGAATGATATCTTCGTTTTGTTCTCCCCCTGAGACTGTACTTTCTCTTCATATTAGAGAATAATATCTACATATACTACCCCTAGTTTGTCTCTCAAGTATTGGAATGGTTCTCTGGAAAGTGGTTTGGTAAATATATCTGCTATCTGTTCTTTCGTTGATACATAGTCCAGTTTAACTATCTTCTGAGCCACTTGTTCTCGGAGAAAATGATACTTGATTGGTATATGTTTAGTTTTTGAATGAAGCACATGATTTTTAGATATACTTATAGCACTTGTATTATCACATTTGATTGAGATAGATTCATTAATGCTTACCTTCATGTCTTGAAGTGTCTGCTTCATTCACATGACTTGTGTGCAACATGCTGCTGCTGCTATATATTCTGCTTCAGCTGTAGACAGAGAGATGGATGTTTGTTTCTTGCTTAGTCATGCCACCAGACTTTCTCCTAGATAGAATGCACCTCCACTTGTACTCTTCCTATCATCCACACAGTGACAGCCCAATACTATCTGTGTGTCTTTGTGCCGAGGTAAGCTTTTCCTTTAGGATAGAAGCCCATATTGTGTTGTTCCTTGTAGATATCTGAGTATTCTTTTTACTGCCAGAAGATGGTTTTGTTTAGGTGCTGCTTGATATCTTGTCACTAGTCCTACTGCTAGCATGATGTCTGGTCTTGAAGTTGTCAAGTACAGCAAGCTTCCTATCATGGATCTGTAGAGTTTTTGATCTACATCTGCAGACCTATCATCAGCACACAGCTTGCATCCCGTGATCATGGGGGTTGTCATTGGTTTGCAGTCCTCCATTTTGAATTTTTTCAGCATTTCTTTTAAGTATTTTTCTTGAGAAATGAATGTTCCTGTGTTCTTTTGCTGAATTTGCAGTCCCAAGTAGAAACTGAGTTCTCCAATCATAGACATTTCAAACTTTGTTTTCATCTCATCAGCAAACCCTTTTGCTAGTTCATCTTTGTTGCTTCCAAACATAATGTCATCATCATATACAACAACAATTAGGAGTTCATTTTCATGCGCTTTTATGTATAGATTGTTGTCTACTCCACCTCTTTTAAAACCCTGTTTTTGCAAATATTTATCCAGTCTTGAGTACCAAGCACAAGGAGCCTGTTTCAGTCCATATAGGGCCTTTTTCAGTTTGCATACATAGTCTTCTTTATCTGTCAATGAGAAACCTTCTAGTTGTTCCATGTACACTTCTTCTTCTAGATCGCCATTAAGAAAAGCAGATTTTACATCCATTTGATATACCTTGAAATCTTGGTAGCATGCAAATGCCAGGAACATTCTAATAGCTTCCATTCTGGCTACAGGGGCAAATGTTTCATCATAATCAAGTCCTTCTATTTGTGAGTATCCTTTGCAGACCAGCCTAGCTTTATTTCTGATTACTTGTCCTTGCTCATTCATTTTGTTTTTGAATACCCATTTTGAATCAATGATATTTTTCTCAATAGGTCTAGGAACTAGTTCCCAGGTATTGTTCTTCTCAATTTGGTCCAATTCTTCATTCATTGCGTTTACCCAATACTTGTCCTTGTTGGCTTCTTCAAACTTCTTTGGCTCTAGCATTATGTGGTATGTGTAACTGTATTTGTTACTGTTAGTACCTTCTTGTGAACTCTGCTTTCTTGTCTCCTATGATCTGATCTTAAGGATGATTCTTCTGAGTGTATCTTGAGGGGGCTTTTGAGTTCAGTTCTGCATTTTCTGTTGTCTTGCTTGTTTCATCATCATTTTGGTTTTCTTCTTCATGACTGTCTGATGGATTGCAGTAGTCTGTATCTCTCGTATTATTTGGAAGTTCTTCATCAAATCTCACGTCAATACTTTCTACTATTTTTCGAAGAGTCTTGTTGTAGCACCTGTTCACTTGTATTTTGTACGCTTGGGGAAGCATATCCACAGAAAAATCCTTCATCTTGCTCTTGCATCAAATTTCCCGAGTTTTCATCATTATTCTTTATGTAACACCACCGAAAGACTACGAAAATGTTTCGCGAGCGGCTTTCCATGCCATAGTTCATATGGAGTTTTATCGCTGGCCTTAGTGAGATTTATTAAGGATATGTACTGCTGTGTGTACTACTTCTGCCCAGAAGGTTTGAGCAATATTATTCTCTTGCATCATAGCTCTGGCTATTTGTTGTACAGACCTGTTTTGTCTCTCTGCTACTCCATTCTGCTGAGGTGTCCCTATAATAGTAAATTGTTGCTTTATTCCATGTTCATTACATAGGTCTGCAAAGTCATAATCTGTGAATTCTCCTCCTCTGTCTGATCTGATACATTTCAGCTTGCATCCAGTTTGATTTTCTGCTAATGCTCTGAATATCTTAAATTTTTCCAATGCTTCTGATTTATTTTTTAGAAAGGCAACCCATGTCATTCTGGAGAAGTCATCTATTATCGGCATGAAATAGGATTCTCCACTTGGTGTTCTAGTTCTAGCAGGTCCACACAGGTCCATGTGCACAAGCTGGAGTGGTCTTCTTGTTGACAACTCCTCTTTAGATTTAAAGGATTTGCGAGTCTGTTTCCCCAATTGACAAGATTTGCATATAGTACTTGAAGGCCTTTTTATTTCTGGCATGTCTTTGACAGCTTTCTTCTTGCTCAATTTGATGATATGGTCAAAGCTAAGATGTCCCAATCTCTTATGCCACAACCATGACTCCTCAAGTTTGCTAAGATGGCAGGCTTCATCTTCCTCTTTCACTATGTATACATTGTTCTCTGTTCGAACACCTTTGAGCAGAGTCTTTCCTGTTGTGCTTGACCTGACTACACAATCTTGTGCTCTAAAAATAACTTCACAGCCTTTGTCACACATCTGACTGACACTCAGTAAATTTTCTTTCAGTCCATCCACAAATAGTACCTCTTGGGCTTTTCCTCTGCCATTGTCTATGCTGACTTAGCCTTTTCCCTTGATCTTTCCTGATTTATCATTACTAAAAATAACATTGCCAGATTTATTTTCATCAAGAGTTATAAACTTGCTTCTGTCTCCAGTCATGTGTTTGGAGCAGCCACTGTCCAAGTACCACTGGCTTTTCAGATCTTGAGCAGTTAGAGCCAGGTCACAATTATTCACCTTCTTTATCCACTGGAGGCCCCCTTTTGAACATTTGATTATAGTTTTTGCAGAATTGTGAGCATGAACAAAATTGCTTTGACTCATCAACCTCCTTGAGGTATTGAACATCAGTCTTTGTCTATACTTTCTACATTCAATAATTTTATGGCCAAATTCCTTACAATAAAAACAATAACCATAGAAATTATTTGCATACCTGATGTAAGGTTGTTTTCTCCATTTGTTTTTTTGAGATAGCCTCTTCACTTTTTGCATCTTTTGCAGGTCTGAATTACTCTTCCTTGCATAACAATATGCAGCAATGTGTCCTAGCTTGTGGCAGACATAGCAGGTGGCATTCTTCATAGGAGGGAAGAATTTCCTCTGATGACTTCCAAATTTGATATACTTAGGGGCATATGATTCTTTTTCTTCCATCTTAGTATTCATTATATTCTTTGTTACTAGAGGTTTCTTCTGCTCTCTGTCTCTCTTATTGCAGATATCTTCTTTTGTAGGAATTATTTGAGCTACTTCCTCATCCTTCTTTGCTTTTACAAAAGTAATCTCTCTGTCAACTTTTTCTTTTCCTTTACTTGATTCTCCTTCGTAGCCTATTCCAGTCTTTATCATAGGGGATCTTTGAGCAACCAAAATTTCATTCAACTTAATAGAGCTTGTTGTTTGAGAAGGGTATATAGAAACTTTCTGTTGAGCCTTTTCTAATTTCTTTCTCAGACATAGAATTTCTTCTTCCAGCTTCTCTTGTTCTCGAGATTTATCTTTAATTTGCTGAAGTAAAATATCTTCTATCTTCTTGGCTTCTTCAAGCCTTACCTTCAGCAGCATGAGGACTTCTGAATTTTGTTCTTCTTTAACACATTTGAGGAGAATATCTTTTTTTTTCTGCATTTTAGTTTGAGTCTCTCAATCTCCTCCAGAGCACTTCTTAGCTCCCCCTCAAGATCGACTTCCCCTTCTTCTTCTTCTTCTAGCAAGAGTCCTTCAGGATCTTCTATGGCCATTAGTAAAAGTTCAGAGGTTACCTCTTCTCCTGAGGGTTCATCTGAGTCTTCAGATGCACTGCTGTCTTGCTGTGCATAGAAGGATTTTCTGCTGAATTTCTTTCTTTTCTGCCAATTCTTTGATGTGTCTTTCTCTGATTCTTGAGCTTGATTTCTTACTTTCTTGTGAGGACATTTAGCAGCATAATGTCCAACTCTTCCACAGTTAAAGCATTTGAAGGGAAGTTTACCTTTGTATCTACCTGAGCCTCTATCCATTTTCTTGACAAATTTGGCTTCTTCTTCATCTGAGCAAGAGCATATTTCTTCCTCTTCTTCTTTCTTCTTTTTTGTTTTAAAGGCTGCTTCCCTTGAACTTGGTTTCTTCTGTGGGAGCCTCATTTCATAGGTTGTTAGATTTCCAAGTAGCTGGTTCATGGTCAAAGTCTCCCAAACCGCTGTCTCTTCTATTGCAGATACCTTGGGATTAAATCTGGATGGGAGTGATCTTAGAATCTTTTGCACAACTATACTTTCTGGTATGGTTTCTCCAAGAGCTTTCATATTGTTAACAATTTCTGCAACTTTTAAGAAGAAGCTGCCAACATCTTCATCATCATTCATTTTAAGTTTTCAAACTGGGCTCTATATACTTGAAGTTTGGAAGTTTTTACTTTCTGGTCTCCCTCATGTATGTCTTCAAGAGTATCCCATATTTTCTTGGCAGTGTCTTTGTGCATTACTTTAATAAACTCTGCTTCACATAATCCATTCAGGATGACATTCATGGCTTTTGCATTAGCTACAAAGCTTTCTTTAGCTTCTTTCTCTGTATCAGTTGACTTCGGGGCATATCCTAATTGCACAGCAGCCCAGACTTCTACTCCTCGTGACATTATGTATGTCTTCATTCTGATTTTCCAGAAAGCATAATTTTCACCAGTGAAGAAAGGGGCTTTATTGGTTGAGCATCCTTCTTTACTAGCCATCTTGGGAACCTAGGATCTCCTTTCGGTTGTTAGACTTGTACAAAGGAACTTTGGCTGAAGCCAATTGTTGCGATCTCTAATTCATTGAGGAGGGGGTGAATCGGGTTTAATACATTCACGATATTTAAACTTTTCAATAAACTTATTTACCTTCATTTCAAACTCTATTTGATGTGAGAGTAATCTTAGAATGTAATCAGAAAGTATTAGTTTAATAGAGCGGTAGACTTAATATGAGAGCAGCAGGTATTAAGCAAATGATACATATCAGATCAATACATAAATATCATGCACAGAGACACCAGATATAAGTGGAAACCCATAAAGGGAGAAAACCACATCTTATTATTGTTGTGATGCAAAGGCAAGCTCCAGCTCCCTCTCACCACTGTTTTCTGCAGGCACCAACCTACAGGAGGCTCTATCCTCAATTCTGCAAGCTACAACTTGCAAGGAAGCACCAACTCCCTTCGATTTTCTGCAGGCACCAACCTACAGGAGGCTCCAACCTCAGTCAGCTACAACTGACGACTATCAAGCTGCAACTTGATAGGGAAGCTCCAACTTCCTCAATTTATCAAACTGAATGTTTGCTGATTTTCTTCAGATATCAGCTCTGTTATGTAGCTTCTCTTAATCTTCTCTGCCTTCAATATTCTGCATTCTCTCTATATATTCTCTCTCCCTTACTCTCAAAAAAAACTCACTCTATATATCAAGATGATATTATTTATAGATTTCCTCACATGACTGTCTGTATTCTGCTTGGAATTCGAAATGGAAAGTCATGTCTCTTTGCCTTCTGCCTTCTCACTCCTTTTATCAGCTTACTCAGAAATTATAACTGTAGGTGTCAATTTGAACATTACAGTGGGAGTTTGTTTTCTCTCGGAGACTTGCCAATGCATCACAAACAATAAAAACAATTAAACCATTTACATTCGAATTACAATGTGAATTCCAGCTCAACTCATTTAGTCTTTTGAATTGGTACACATTTGTCTTTTCTTTGGCTGTCTTTGTCTTTTTTGTGACTGTGTTTTATCTCCTTTCGGCTCTGTTTGCTCTTCTGTCCTCTGTTGTGGTGTAACTATTGCATACGTGTAATTGTGCCTTTTATATCCGCTGACTGTAAATCTGGAGGGATTCCAACACTTTTCATGCCACGAGTGTCTTGTTGATGTGGAACATTCCGCAAGTGGAACGGACATATATCACAGTCGTATATTAATAATCGCCCTCCCGTTAAGCTGAGGCCCGTGGGTCTACAGACCGCGCGGCATATTTTAATATAACCGCAACCATGTTTTATATATCTAACAACACCCTTTTAATATAACTGCTGGGCAGTTTCAACCAACGCGTATCATATCCATGGTCTGTTTATAATACAGCACTTTAATAATGTCTCCCTCTCTTCAATGTAGTATTTTACTTAAATTCCTTTCTTTTCACTTTAATGTATCTGAACCCTTTCTCATGTAACTTCCGACGATATATTAATAGACCCATTTAACATAGGAAACAACCTTTCGGGCCACCTTGTCACGCTTTCCGATGCACTGACTCTCCTCCGATTGTGATTGATCGCTCCTGCTCCAATTCCGATTCAATCGGAAATCGCCAATCGATTGAATTTATATCACTCAACTATTGCAGCTCCAATGTGCTCCGATTTCGATTCAATCGAAAATCGCCAATCGATTGAATTGATATTACTCAACTATTGCAGCTCCAATGTGCTCCGATTTCGATTCAATCGGAAATCGCCAATCGATTGAATTGATATCACTCAACTATTGCAGCTCCAATGTGCTCCGATTTCGATTCAATCGGAAATCGCCAATCGATTGAACTGCAATGCGCTTCCACCTTTGGACTCTTCACATTTTCGATCCGATTGGGGAGGGGTCCCACCTTATAAAACTTTGTTTTATGCGCTCCATAATATATATGCCTTGGACCTTTGGTTCTTTTGTTTTCAGGATTAATAATATGAAACTTATAATAAAGCGCTCCTTTTGTATATATTTATGCTTTGACCTTTGTTTATATAGATATAAAGCGCTCCACTTGTATATAACTGTTATATATATATATTTTTCCGCTGGAGTGAAGCGATTCTCGGAATTATGTTTGTATATGTTATATGTGCTCCGCTTGCATATAACTGATATATATGTTTATATATTTTGCCGCTGGAGTGAAGCGATTCCCGGAATAATGTTTGTATAAGTTATATGTATAATGCCGGTTGGAGACTGCGATTCCCGGAATTTTATAACAGCTCTCTGCCTCTGTCTCTGACTCTGTCTCTGCCTTTGCTGCGCCGGTTGGAGAGTGCGATTCCTGGAATTTTATAACGGCTCTGCTTCTGCCTCTGCCTCTGCTGCTCTTGTCGCTCTGCCTCTGCCTCTATTGCTGAGATAACGGTTCTGCCTCTATTATATTCATTTCCTCTGCCTTCATTTGCTTCTTTGCTGCCTCTTTGCTTCAGCGCTGCCTCCTTTGCTTCAGCGCTGCCTCCTTTGCCATCAATGACAATATTTCCAACAATCCTTTCTTTTAAAACAAGAATATATGAAAAGAAATATTTTTCATGAGAACTCAATGAATAATTGCTCAAAAGAAATCCCTTTTAATCATTTAAGTCTTAAACTACAAATAAACAGTTTCCAAAAGAAAAATATGATTACTTAGAAATCGAAATTCAAAACTAAAAACGTTAATTTTGAACTCTAAAAATTCTAAAGATTTGATTTTTAAAACTAAAAACTCTAAAAATTTGAGGATGTTTTGCTCAATTTGTAATCTAACCAAGAAATCCTTTGCGTATCCCAGCAAGAAATCAAAATCATCCAATGGTGGTTTTAAGTGAAATTGACAACTTATGAACCAAAAGTCTTTAAATATTTGCAAATGAAAACTTTAATCTAATTTTCATAAAAGCAAGTTCTGCTACAAAGTCAGAGGCTCAGAAAGAAAACAATGAAATACCAGTAATCTAAGGTATATCAAGGTTTCTGATCTTTGAGCAATCGAAAGACAAAGCAAAAATCACTTATAAAATGCAAACTTTTAGAAAATCACTCAAAACTTAGGAGTGCTAGAAGAAGCTTTCACAAAAGGATTTTTACAGTAAATACAAATCTGGGTAATTACAGAGAATCTTATAAGCTGGTACCAAAAAAGAGAATTTTAAGTTTTTCAAAAATTTTCACAGGGTCCATAGGTTTTAGTGCAAAAAAGTGCAGCACCACACAATTTACACAGAGAAACTGCGAATGATACCACACTGTTTTCCAAGAAAAAATGTGGAGCCCAGAAAACTTAAAGAAAAATTAAAAAATTCTTAAATCTAACTTATCAGGGATTCTAAGGCTAATTAAACCAAACCAGTACAGATTAATCAAAATCAGAAAAATACCTTCAAAAGTCAAGTTCAAAGAAAAAGAAAACTAAGTTCTAGTCCCCAGCAGAGTCGCCATTTTGTTAGGTGGATAAATCATTATTGCAGAAAAGACAGATCTCCCTAGTATCACAAAGATAGCTAGAAACAAACAAGACAAATGTAAACTATTTTCTCTTGATTATACATGATTAATAATTCTATATGATGGAGGGAGGACCTACCGATGGTCCAACACTAGTTGAATTCTTTCCTTCGTTGCTCCAAGCAGTCACTTCTCGAGATCTACAAACAAAAACATAGAAAAGAATCAAAAGCATCTGCAACATATATCAATTCATAAATAACAAATCTATCTTAATGACCAAGGAATTTAAAAAATAAGCCATTTAAGTAAACATATAAACAAATTATTGAGAAAATAGGATCCAATTGTATTATCTCTTAATTAAAGAAGGATTCTTACAACCGTGTTCACCTTGATGTCATACAGGTCCTTCTAGGGTCTGGAACAAGCGTTTCCCTTTGGCCTGATAAGCCCTTCCACTCTTTGAACCAGCCTAATTATGAGTGTGTAATCGTTCTCGTAGCTAGAAAGAAGAGTATATTTCTTCAGCACTTCCCTTCTCTAATATAAATACTACGTACAAAGCGAGTACTTAAGTATATTAAAAATGCATAGAGAAGTTTTACATATGTGAGCATGTACCCTTGAGACTGAACCAAAGCTTCAATTTATAGGAAAAGGAAAGTGGTTACAGCTCCAAAATGGAAGGGATAGAGTCCTCTTATCAAGGGATTAAGTTCCAAAATCCAAGGAATAGACTCCTTTTATGAAGGAATGAATGTTCATGATAATGGAGGGAGTAAGGCTTCGACTGGATAACACATTCTAGAAGCTTCCAGCTGGGAGAATATTCAACAAGCTGGGCTTCTAGAATTTACTTTCGCCTTCAAATTACCTTTTACAGGGGTCCGCACTTTTAATGAAGAAAATGTGCGGTCGGCTCCGCAGTGTTTGGAGCAAAAGGATGCGGTGCCACAGGTAAAGCTAGGGAAAAGTGCGGTACCAATACTTTTATGATTTTTACAAGCTTTTCTCCAAATTCAAGACTTGGTTTAGGAAATTTAGGGTTGTAGACTTCTAAGGGAGCATTATATAGGTGTTGATGAACCCATATAAACAGTAAAATGTCATGGTGACAAAATAATGTGTAACAATTACTTACACATTGGGGTCTTCTCAAGTTTCTTGAGAATGACATCCTGAGGTCGCAAGATCACCTGTTGCACTTCCTGGTCCATCGCTGGAACAGGAGGCGCAAGGTGATGGTATTTCGAGGGAAGGAAATTCCCATATGTCCAGAGACAGGTATCTACTTTGTGACCGGCTTTCTGCCTCAGGGTGAGGCACTTCCCCACCTATTCTCACCTGGGAGGGTGGTGCTCTAGCATTGTTCGGAGCAGCACTATGGCAGGGCGCCACTTTCAGAGGGGTGTATCCTTATCTCATTAGTGGTTGATCTAGCTGAGTGGTGTTCTTTAGCTATGATCGTACGATTGAATAGGTTGTCGTCGCCACACAGGGCCTATGGACCTCAAATTGGTGTTTTGCGTTAGCTCTTGGCCGATCATTTTTATGACTGGGCATGTCATGTTTATGATGGCATGGTGTCACAGTTGGGTAAGGCTGAAGGAGGGTCTTCCAAATTATTAACCTATGTTAGCATTCTTTTCAACATTATGTTTGAGAGGGTGGTACTACTGCGACCCGTCGTGCATGTTCCTATTGGGCCTTGTCGGGACCCTCGAATGAGGCGATGGGCACTTGTGATGCCTCAAGGTGGGGGAGGTGAGGTGGGTTGCTATTGGAATGCGACCACATAGGCATGGTTCAAGGTGAACCCCCTTATGTTCCTAGATTTCCCATACTTTGGGATGGATTTTTAGGGAGATCCGGATATGGGTCTTCCTGTTGGTTTCGCGTGGGGACCTGTAGGTATGATTTTTTTTAATGTTTTTCTGAATTTTTTGAGTATTTTATGATATGTATTTTTATATTTGTATTGTGGTGATACTAACATTATCTTTGTTTCTCTTGCACATGTGGGAGTAGTTGGATGTCCTACTGCTCACTTGGTGGGACACGAGTCCCTTAGGAGGCTTCCAGGTGGAGGTGCTCAGCCCTAGGGTCGGGGGCAGGGCGACAGTCCTGGACAACCTCAAGGTGGAGGACCGGGTGATGGTGTTGGCCCCTCAGGGGAGGGTAGAAGCTTGGTTTTTTCCAAGTATGTTGCTACTATTTCTCATGCTGAGGTGACAAATGCGTGAGTGGCAGAGATGGTAGAGCAGCTAGCTGCAGCCAAGGCTCAATCCACCGACTTAGCTCATGCTTGGGGTTGAGTGGAGAGGTTAACCCAGGGCATGCCGACTCAGGGCTTTGTCGATGATATGGATGATACCTAGCTCGAGGCACTGATGGCACGGGAGAGGGGTTATCGTCTGACATTGTGTCGTGTTGTGCTTTCTATTTTCGCTGCTACCCCAGTTCTGGTATTGGGTGCAACTATGGGTCCATATGGCCCACCTGGTGGGGCTCAGCCCTAGAGATACCTTGCATTCAGAGAAATCACCCATTATGAGGATTCTTCCCTTATTTTTGATGACATGTATAGATATTTCTTGGCTGACTTGCGGGCCAGAGACATGACTTGTGGATTTTTACTCACACACATTTTTTGGTATATATGCGAGATATCTATTTTTTGCAGCTCTCGATGTTGTATTTATGGTTATATGATTTGATGGTTGTTGTGTATCATTGATAAAGATCTGTATTTTATGTTTTTTGTTTTATGTATGATGGTTTATACGAGATGCATTCCAGTCTAGGATGTGATTAGCTATGTTATCCAATGTCTGGTTTTGATTTCCTGGTACATGTGTGAATGTAATATGATCAAATTGACGGCTTAATATTTTTGCACACAAATATTTTCTAAAAAGTTGAGAATCTCGTACTTCAAATTTTTGGTTTAACTTCGAAACCACTAACTGGGAATCAAGGTAGCGGATGCCTTGGTTGAAGGCGTCGCTCATGAGCCCAATGATGGCATCATATTCTGCCTGATTATTGGTACTTTATCTGATACATTCTTTGTTGGTGAAGAATGGTGATCGGTTAGGATAGTAGATGACCCAGGCAGCTACTGCTATATTCTGAGACCATCGCGACGCTCGATTAGTGAATCCAAAATAATGGTTGGGGGACGATTCATTTGTGACACCAGAGCACTTCTTAGAACAAGTTTGTGATGTTTGTGATAAAAAAACAGAGTCTGATACATGCATGTGATCTCTAGGGTTGAGGCCTCCTTACCCTTATGGGTAAAATTTCTTGAGGTAGAGCTCATTGATGGGGTTTCTTAGGCATTTTCTGTTTGGATCTGACAAGATATATGCCCCCTTGAGGAGGCAATTTTTTATGACATAGGGACCTTTCCACAGAATTTCGAATTTCCCGAGCCCTAGGGCTTCTTTTGCGATATCGTAGCGGAGGAATAACTCTCCCTCAGTAAATGAGCGAGGGGTGATTTTGTGATCGAATGATGTTTTTACCCATTTTTTATGGGTTGCGTTGTATTGGAGCGACTGTCATCGATTTACATCGATGAGTTCTAGTTGCACCAAACTTTGTTCTAGAGGCTAGGTGTCTGCTCAACTTAGTGTTCCTAAATTGATGTCATAAATTGTCAACTAGGGTTAGTAAACTGTTGAAGTGAAGTGCACTATATGTGCCTAGGTATCTGTTTCTCACTACGTTGTGTTTAGTGTTTTTCCAATGTTTTTTGTTTTGTGTTTTTATTCTAAGAGGAAAAGAACTAAGTGTTGGTAAAGAGAAGTTTTTGGTCACACTAAAACAGAGAAAAACCTATTCTAAACTATGTATGGCACTTGAGAACAGAAAATACAAAACTTTAACAAGAAAAATAACTCATAACATGAATTCAATAACTCATAACATGAACTCATTCCAATTCATTCATTAGAAATATGTTGGAATAACTTGAGAAAAGGATAAGTTTAATGCAATGAGGTTCTTCTAAGTAAACAACAATCTACAATATCACAGAGAAAATCCCATCCATGGCTAGAAATTTGTTGGAACAAATTTGGAAAAGATAGTCTGCAACATAGTAAGTGACTCTATTCTAAATTATCCTATGACACTGAAATTAATCCATTCTGCAACTCAAATTGTCACTACTAAGCCTCATTCGAAAGTTAGAAATCTTTTGGAATAGTTTTGGAAAAAAGGCTATTTGTAAAATTATAAGAGATTGCAGAACAGTCAAGGCCTTGAACTGATATCAATAATTCCTGTCCATATGATGATGTGTTGGAAGAGATTAATAACAAGAGTAGTTTGTAAATAATGAAGGCCTTGAAGTCTAATGGAACAAAACTAGCATACAACTAACTAATGAAACTAGAAATACATTAAACATAACTGAACAAGAGTGCAACCAATCAAACTTGAAATACAGTGAACAGAATTGAACTAGAGTGCCATTAACCTCCAGAGTTTTACAACTAAACTAAATTGCAACTAATCACTTAAATACTACAGCTCTATCTCATTCGGTGTTAGTGATATTTTGGAACAATTCATAAGAGAAAGACTGGCTGTAACAATTGATGTTAGTGAGCATAAAAATATGAAGTTCAAAAACAAATGCAACTAGACTCTAAAACACCACAGCTATGTCTCATTCAGTTTTAGTGATATTTTGGAGTAATTCGTAAGAACAAGACTAGCTGTAACATTTGCTTTGAATGAGCATAAAAACATAAAGTTCAGAAAACTACTTGAACTAGGAATGAAACAAGGCTAAAGTTACTTATCTAAACAATATGCACAGAGCTTCTCGGGCAGTAGGGGCCCTCTGCCATCGGATTAGCATACAAATCTCCTCAATATTTCCTTAGATCATGCAATGAAGTTGAATGTCTTTCATTAAAGAGAAAATTCTTCAGAAACAGAGTATTACGGACTTTTGAGATCTAACAACAAAACATCAATCTAGCTAGTTGTCTCTCGGTCTCCCGAGTCATTCTTATAAAAGAAATACATAACTACCCTTGAGAGGAAATAGGTATAAGTGTCTTTCCCAATTAAAATCAAATTAGAACTCTTGTGGAAGCCTCGTACTCTTTCTGGAGACATCTGTAGAGTCCCTGTCCTGGTAGGAATCTGCTTCTTAGTTTTGATCTCTTCCACGTGCATAACCACCTATAGATTCTTGCTCAGACTTCTTAGAGAGCAAGAAATGATGGGGGAGTGTTGTGGAATTCAACCATATGCATTTTTCTTTGAAGTGACACCTGTAACTTATGAGAACATGAAGATAGCTGCGGAATAGGCGACTAGCTACAGAATGGCTGCATTCTGTAGCTTAGTCTAGTCAAAAATTACTACAACAACAAAACCACGAAAATATAGCAAGTCAGTCATTGTATACATTCCTAAAGTGACTTTAATTAATCCTATTGATCATTTAAGCCTGTAATTGATAAGGGACAAAGGAAATGACGTGAAATTTGGTGAAAGAAAAGGACATCTTTGGGGCTCAACATACCCCCACTGCAGAGTTTTTGCATGTCCTCATGCAATCAATACATGTATTCTGAGACTTCTGCTAGGACATCTAAGCTCCTTCTTCTACTTTTCCTGATATTCAATGGCCTCCTAGGCTTCCTTATGACCAACTTGAATCTCAAATTTGTAAGTGCCCTGCTCAACTTTTTGTTTTTCGTCTTCAATTTCTCACTAGCCTTGTACAACTTTTCCATTTGCAGAGAGAGAGTTGTATTCATATCACTTTTTAGCTTAACCTGCTCCCTCAAAATTTCATTTTCATTCTTTATGTGCCTATTGAGTACTTCTAACTCATATTTGTCTCTTCTTAGTACATCAATTGCAGATTCTGATGGGCTAGGAGTTCTTCCTCTACTTTCTGAGACTCTCTTTTCCAATGACTCAACATAATTATATATTTGTTGTTGTGCTGGGTCTATCTCTGGAGTTTCTTCATCAAGATCCTCTTCGTACTGGTACTCAGGTGATTTAGTAGTTGGTGTCTCTTCATCCTCAATGTTTATGATTCTCATTTGTCTAACCTCTGTTTTCTTCAATATACCTCTAAGCTTGTGGCTTCGTCTTGGTTGAGATGGTCCTTCACCTCTCTTCTTGGCATACCTTCTTACCATATTCTCCTTTTTAAGTTGTTTCTTAATTTCAGCCAATTTCTCAGAAATTATCTCCTCACTGTCCTGTTGTATGGACTTACCAGTTTTAGTTTCAAAAGATTTGGAAATTTTCCTTCTCCTGCTTCTTCTTGCAAGTTTGCCTTCATATGGAGATTCATTGGGTTCTTCAAAGTGATTCCTCACTAGAAACTCATCCCAATTTTCTCCTACCTTTCTCAAGTGATGTTCAATTAGGATTTTAAATAGGCCATGGTGGTACAAAGTGGTTTCCAGGAATTGAACCCTCTTTTGAACATTATAGGCCATTCTTTTCAGACTATGAAGTAGAAAAACAGGTAAATTGATTTCTTCATCTAAGAAATGCATCATTAACTGAATATGATAAACATAGAGGGTACCAAACCTTCCCTCACAAGTTATAAACTTTTGCAAAATGAGCAACATATTCTTCCATTTATTCTTCAGTGCTGAGCTAGGAATGCCCTTCTTAAAAATGGAAATATCCATACTTGGTGTTTTGAGCATTTGCCTCCATGCCTCATTATGAAATTCCCTATTTTTGAACCATCGTTCACCTTGCCTGGGTAATTCCACTGCTTCTGCAATGAAAGATTCTGTAATAGTGAATTTAACATCTCCTATTTCAACTTCTGCTCCATTGAAGGACCGTGCAAATTTCTTAGTTACCTCTTTATGAAAACCATTGAATTTTTCCAAAAACTGTAACCACCGAACCTGCTGTAGCATTTCTCTAATCTGTGGGTAACCCTCTAAGTATTTGGTTCTGACTGGTTCGGACCTTACTATGAGACCCATAGCTTCTCTTCTCAACCTTCAATTTACTGCTCTTCTATCCACGGTGAAAATGGTTGTTAAAGAGTTTTTTTTACCCCAAAGGTGCCTTCTCTGTTTATGCAGTAGGAATTAGCTACGGAAGGATGACATGAACAGGTTATAGAATGAGTGAAGTTTGGTGAGGGTAATTCACACGAATTAATTATTTTTAGAGCCATCATGGAAGAAAAGACCGAAAAAATATCTCGTGAGAAATTCAAAATCATCACTGAATACTTCGTCTAGTGACGTGATTGAATAGGTCACTTCAATACTTAACCGTTAAGTTTTAAATGATGATTTGAAATGGCGGAATTGAAGGGATTTTGTCCAAAGTTTTTATGATAGGTTTAATAGGCATGATCAACACGAATAATCAAAACAAATTTTTGAATCATACATGACTTAACTATACTATAACTTTCATATTCTGTCATCATAATAATTTTACAACTTTACCTTTGCCATTCCTTTAATTTTTTTGGTTTTGATATGCTTTGTCCTCTTTTGAAAGTCATTGATTCTTCAGTCTTCATAATCCCTTTGATTTTTCTTGTTGACATAGGTGTGCAGGGTTAATTTGTTGCTGAACAAGTGGTTTCTGGATAATTGTCTTCAGGATATCTGGCTGCAGAATGTCTGACTGGCTGCAGAATGTCTGACTAAAGAATATACCTATAGGAGCTTTGAGACATGGAATGGAATGTTGTATGAAGTGAATTAGAATGGATCATGAAATATGGTGTAATGGAGCATGAGTGAAGTGAAATGTAATGGAATGAAATGAATTATAAATGTAAAGTGGAGTGAAATATGAAAAGTAGTCTGCAACTTATGATTTGTAATATTCAATTGCAGAAAGAGATCAAATTTTAAAAACCTGAGATGAAAATGAGGTGGACCATGGAATGGAGTGAATGAAGTATGGATGAGTGGAGTGAATGAAATATGAATAAATGGAATGAATGAAATATGAATGAAGTGAGACATGATGGAGTGAGACTTATGATTTTGTGATAGTTGCTTGCAGAAAAAGAACAAATTTGAAAAGCTAAAGTGTCAGAAGGATTCTGATTTTCACTTTATCTTTTCTGTATAAACATGCTAATCAATGATTATTTTTCATGTTTATACTTTATTTATTTATTTATTTTCATTTGAATTCAGAAAAATTCAACTAAGTTGATGAAGAAGAAAAATTATTCTTCATTAACTTCACATCACTGTTTTCCTGGAATCTCTTAACAAATTCTTCTCTTGAAAATGGCTTATGATACAGCTTCAATCTATGACCATTTACAAGAAAAGTGACCTTCTCTTCATCTATTGTCCTGATTTTTATTGCTCCATTGTCAAAAATTCTCATAATTTCATATGGCCCAAGCCAATGTCTTTGGAATTTACCTTGAAAATCTTTGAACTTTGAATCAAACAAGAGAGCCCAGTCACCTTCTTTGAACTTCTTTTCCTTGATGTACTTATCATGCCATCTAGTCCTTTGCTGTTGGACTATACTTTTTTTCTGGACTGCATCTTGTCTGATCTCATCCAATTCATTAATCTTCTCCAATCTGTGCTTTGTGCCTCTATTAGATCAAGTCCTAGCTGAACTACCATGTTAAAAGTTTGAATCTGAAACTCTATGGGAAACAAAACTTGTTTTCCATAAACAATTTCATAGGGAGTATGACCTGTTGTGCTTCTCCATGTAGTTCTATAGGCCCACAAGGCTACAGGAAGCCTGTCTGCCCAATATCTTCTATGTAAATGAACAGTCTTTGTTAGGATCCCTTCAATGACTTTATTGGTAGATTCTACTTGACCATTTGCTTGTGGATGATAGGGAGTAGATTTTCTGTGTCTGATTTTGTACCTTTCCATCATTTGTTCCACTAGCCTTGATGTGAATTGAGCTTCTTGATCTGTAACAATTTCCCTTGGGACACCAAAACGAGTAAAAATATCCTCAAAAAGAAAATTAACTACAGATGCTTCAGTAGCAGAAAGTAATGGCTTGGCCTCTACCCATTTGGTAATATAATCAGTGCAAACTAATATATATTTCTTTTGTCTTGATGGAGGACTAATAGGTCCTACAAAATCCAAAGCCCATTTTTCAAAATGTTCAATATGTACCTGAGGCTGCAATGGCATCTCACCTGAAGGAGAAGGTTTCCCTACCCTTTGGCAACTGTCACACCTTTTGACATACTCTTTAGAATCTTTAAAAAGGGATGGCCAATAGTATCATAAATGAAGGACCTTATAAGTTGTCCTTTTATCAGAAAAGTGTCCGCCACAAGGTTCATCATGACATGCCTTGAGGATCTCAGGCATCTCATCTTCCCGAACACATCTCCTAATGATAAAATTTGGACCTGTTTTGTATAACTCATTAGCAACCCATGAATATTTTGCATTGTCATAAATGATCTTTTTTTTGTCTCTTGCATTCATTATTGAAGGAAATTTACCTGAAACTAAATAATTAGCAATGTCAGCAAACCAAGGAGTTTGAGTAGAAATTGCAAAAAGATATTCATCAGGGAATTGATCTTCGACTGGGGTGTTGTCTTTGATGTTTTGGAGTCTATATAGGAAATCAACTACTGTGTTTTGTTTTCCAGGCCTATCTAGAATGGTAATGTTAAATTCCTGTAAAAGCGATAACCATCTTATAACTCTGCCATTAGTAATTGATTTGTTCATTAGATATCTAATTGCAGAGTGATTTGTGTGAATAAAAGTTTCATAGCCTATTATATAGTGTCTGAATTTATTTATGGCATGAACAACAGCTAAAAACTCTTTTTCAGTTACAGTATAATTTAACTCTGAAAGAGTCAAATTTTTACTTGTATAATATATGGCATAAGGAATCAGGTCTTTTTGTCCCAATACTGCTCCTAAAGCTATATCTGAGGCATCTGTTGAAATATGAAAAGGTAACTTCCAGTTAGGTCCCCTTAAAATAGGTGCTTTAGAGATTTTTGTTTTTAGGGTCTCAAAGGCTAACTAGCAATCAGGATTCCACTTGAATTCACAGTCCTTGGTAAGTAATTTGAAAAGTGGAGATGCTATCTTGGTGAAGTTTTCTATAAACCTTCGATAATATCCTGTAAATCCGAGAAAACTCCTAACATCTTTTTGACAACTTGGAATAGATAATTTAGAGATGACTTCAACTTTTGACTCATCAACTCTAATCCCATCCCCTGAAATGTGATGTCCTAAAACAATTCCTTCAGAAAACATCATAAAACACTTCTCATGACTTAGTGAAAGATTTGCTTCTTTACATCCCTTTAAAACTTTTTCCAAGTTTCCTAAGGCATCTTCAAATGTGTTTCCATAAACTGTGAAATCATCCATATATACCTCTACACAATCATGTATTATATCTGAAAAAATTCCTAGTACTGCCCTTTGAAATGTTGCAGGTGCATTGCATAATCCAAATGGCAATACTCGGTAAGCATAGGTACCCCAAGGACAGGTAAATGTGGTTTTGTTTTGATCTTCAAGTGCTACTTGAATTTGGTTATAACCACTGAACCCATCTAAAAATGAGAAGTACTTTTTGCCAGCTAATGTATCTAACACCTGATCTATGAAAGGTAAGGGAAAATGATCTTTAAGAGTAGCTTTGTTTAATTCTTGGTAGTCAATACATACCCTCCATTTACCATTTTTCTTTGGCACAATTATCAAAGGAGAAACCCACTGACTATCTGAAATGGGATAGATAAAGTTGACATTTAACAATTTTTGCAATTCTTCTTTAACAATTTCCCTAAGATTTGGATTCATCCGTCTTTGACGTTGTCTAATTGGTTTACAATTTTCCTCTATGTAGATGTGATGAGTGCAAGTCTTGGGGCTTATCCCTTTCATATCAGTGTACTCCCATGCATATGCAGAAGAATGTCTCTGTAATATCTTGACTAGCTCTACTTGTTGAGATTTCTCTAGGTTATTGTTTATGTTTAAAGTTTTGCCTGGAAATATTTTAATTGTAGAGCTGCCAAATTTATCCATGGAATAGAGAGACATCTGTCTTGATGATAAAAAATCAATGTTGGATTCTTCTTGAAATTTTTCATGTTTTTATTTCGAAGAGGGTTCAAAGTTTTCCAAGGTATTCAGAATCTGGCTATCTTCACTAATTTCTGAAATTGTGAAGAGAGGTTGTAAGTCTTCTTCATCCTCTATCCATTGAGTATCATCTAATTCCGTAATTTTTTTTTCTGGAGGATACAAGGTAAATTTCTTGGTTGAACTACCATCAGAGATGTACATATCACCGGATCTACAACTAATGAAAGCATCAGCTGTAGCTAACCAAGGTATTCCTAATATAATAGGATGCCCTCCTAGATTGATCTTAGGAGTTAGGATCATAAAATCCACAGGATACTCCCAAGAATCTAGGGACACTGGAATGTCTTCCATTACCCCATCAGGTTTGATCACAGATCTCTCTGCTAATTGTAATAATGTGGGTGTAAAAAGAAGATTAGGAAGTTTCAGTTTATCCATGATTTGTCTACTCATGATATTGATTGCTGCTCCTAAATCAATAAGTGTGTTTTGGATCTTAGTTCCATTGATGTGTATTTTAACAACTGGATTTCCTGGGTCTAGATACTTTGGAATGGAAATCTTACCCATCATAATATCTATTATTTTTCCTGCCAGTTGAATTTTCTTTGTCTCTCTTATTCTTTTTCCTGTTTTCTTCATGCTCAACTCCTTTATTGTCTTTGCTAAGATTGGAATTTTCTTGATAGCTTGCAATAATGGGATCTTAATACAAACATTTCTCAGCTCATCTAGGAAATCATAATTAGGCACCATAATTTTTTTTTCTACACCTCTATCAATTTGTAATATTTCTGGAAAGGGAGGTGTAGAATTGGATGTTGATGGCTGTTCTAATATAGGAGTTGAAATTATTGGTTCTTTTTTTTTTTTTTTTCAATGTTTGGGTCTTGGAAAGGTGTGTTCTCTTCAAGACTTTTATTCACCAGTAGAGAGTCTTCCTCAGAGTTGTTTTTCTCTTGTATGATTACAGAAGGTTTCTTCTTTTCAAGTATTCTTCCAGACCTAAGTTGAACATCACTAAGGTCTAAAGGAGTAATCAAATAAGTTGGAAACTGTTGGCCTTCTATCATGTATGTATTCTGAGGATTTTTATTGTTGGGGTTTGGTATGGGTTGGGCAGGAAACTGATTTGTTTTCTAAGGAAATGGTAATGGAAGTGGTGGATTTTGAGGATTTTGTTGAGGATTTTTTTGAAAATTCTGTTGAGGAGGGAAATGTGGATATGGTGGATATTGATAGTATTGAGAGTATCTTCCATAGGGATTTTGTGCTCCTTGTGCCCAAGTTTGAGATTGATTTTGGAATTGGTGCCAAGGTTGCTGCCAAGAATTCCAATTTGGTGGGGGTTGATTATACATCTGATCATGGAATCCTTGTGTTTGAGGTCCTTGCCAAGGCCTTCTAGAGACAAAATTGAGAGATTCTATGGAATTTGTAGAGGTTTCTTCTTGAAAGACAGCTTTAAGACCAGGAATTGAAGCACAACTCTTGGTCTCATGTTTTTCTGAAAAAATTACACAGGTCTCTACTATTTTTGCATCCAAAGGGCACTCTCTCAAGGCATGCTTCTTTCTACATTTGGGATAGAAGATTGCTAAGGCATCAGATTCAGTTTTCTAATTTTTTTGTAACTTAAGGGTGTCTATTTGTTCACTAAGACTCCCTAAAATATCATATTTGAATTCATCAAGCATATGTCCTATTTCTGCCCTACTTACTGTCCCAGAAGCAGACTTACTTGCCCTTGCAAGAGCAGGGTCTCTTGGTCCTTTTATAGTTTTAGATTTCCCTCTTGAAAGGTTGATACATAATTCAACTATTTCAGGTAATGTGAGCTGAGATATATCCCCTTTTCCCATCATGTTAAGGATATCTAACCATTCATCCCTAATTGTATTCAATAAGAGAGCTTTCAAAGTGTCTTGATCTAAGTTTTCCATTTTTTCCCTCTTGATGTTATAGTTAAACCTCTCCAACAAATCTTCCAAATTTTCATCCTCTTTTTGTAACATTTTAAACACTTCCTCCTTATGGTTGACTGGCATACAGTCATCCAAATACCTCTCTATAAATACTTGTTTCATGTCTTCCCATGTCCTAATAGAACTGTTGATCAAACTCATAAACCATTTTAATGCTACTCCTTTCAATGTTGAAGGGAATAGTTTAGGTTTTTGAGCATCTTGTAAGTAGTCATAGGTTCTACATAGGACTTCAAATTCAAATAGGAAGGTTTCAGGATATTTAGTTTTGAGTCCATAAAAGTTTGGAAGGACAGAGGGTGAAATTTTTTTCATTGTTGCATTGGTTTCTTCATCTACTATAGGAAACCCAAAAGAGCTTCCCATTTCTCTTCTACCTCTTCCTCTGCCTCCTTCTCGTTCTGCACCTCTACCTCATTCTCCTCTACCTCTACCTCTACCCCCTCCAAATAGTGTGTGTTCTCCATTAAAAAATCCTCCTACCCCTTCTTCTGCCATAGTTGATTCTTCTATGGAATTTGAAAAGTTTATGTCCCTAGCAGGGGTCTCAGGATCTTCTTCTAAGACAGGTTAAGTGGATAAAGTGGAAGGTCTTTCTAATGGAATATCTGATCTTAAGTTCTCTGGAAGTCTAGGATCAGTAAAGGATGGAATGTGGGTTTGAGTTGGAGGTGTGCTGGCTCTTGGTCTTGGTGAAACAAGTGGTGTTCTAAAAATCAAGCTTCTGCTTCTTATGAATCTACCCCTTGAGTCTCTTTCTCTATGCATGTCATTGTTTTTGGGAGGTAAGAAACAAGGCTACCTAGTTACACTTCCCCGGCAATGGCACAAAAATGTCTACTCAACTTAGTGTTCCTAAATTGATGTCATAAATTGTCAACCAGGGTTAGTAAATTGTTGAAGTGAAGTGCACTATATGTGCCTAGGTATTTGTTTCTCACTACGTTGTGTTTAGTGTTTTTCCAATGTTTTTGGTTTTGTGTTTTTATTCTAAGAGGAAAAGAACTAAGTGTTGGTAAAGAGAAGTTGTTGGTCACACTAAAACAGAGCAAAACCTATTCTAAACTATGTATGGCACTTGAGAACAGAAAATACAAAACTTTAACAAGAAAAATAACTCATAACATGAATTCAATAACTCATAACATGAACTCATTCCAATTCATTCATTATAAATATGTTGGAATAACTTGAGAAAAGGATAATTTTAATGCAATGAGGTTCTTCTAAGTAAACAACAATATACAATATCACAGAGAAAATCCCATCCATGGCTAGAAATTTGTTGGAACACATTTGGAAAAGATAGTCTGCAACATAGTAGGTGAATCTATTCTAAATTATCCTATGACACTGAAATTAATCCATTCTGCAACTCAAATTGTCACTACTAAGCCTCATTCGAAAGTTAGAAATCTTTTGGAATAGTTTGGGAAAAAAGGCTATTTGTAAAATTATAAGAGATTGCAGAACAGTCAAGGCCTTGAACTGATATCACTAATTCTTGTCCATATGATGATGTGTTGGAAGAGATTAATAACAAGAGTAGTTTGTAAATAATGAAGGCCTTGAAGTCTAATGGAACAAAACTAGCATACAACTAACTAATGAAATTGGAAATACATTAAACAGAACTGAACAAGAGTGCAACCAATCAAACTTGAAATACAGTGAACAGAATTGAACTAGAGTGCCATTAACCTCTGGAGTTTTACAACTAAACTAAAGTGCAACTAATCACTGAAATACTACAGCTCTATCTCATTCGGTGTTAGTGATATTTTGGAACAATTTATAAGAGCAAGACTGGCTGTAACAATTGATGTCAGTGAGCATAAAAATATGAAGTTCAGAAAAAAATGCAACTAGACTCTAAAACACCACAGCTATGTCTCATTCAGTGTTAGTGATATTTTGGAGTAATTCATAAGAATAAGACTTAGCTGTAACAATTGATGTGAATGAGCATAAAAACATAAAGTTCAGAAAACTACTTGAACTAGGAATGAAACAAGGCTAAAGTTACTTATCTAAACAATATGCATAGAGCTTCTCGAGAAGTAGGGGCCCTCTACCACCGGATTAGCATATAAATCTCCTCAAGATTGCCTTAGACCATGCAATGAAGTTGACTGTCTTTTATTAAAGAGAAAATTCTTCAGAAACAGAGTATTACGGACTTTTGAGATCTAACAACAAAACATCAATCTAGCTAGCTGTCTCTTGGTCTCCCGAGTCATTCTTATAAAAGAAATACATAACTAACCTTGAGAGGAAATAGGGATAAGTGTCTTTCCCAATTAAAATCAAATTAGAACTCTTGTGGAAGCCTTGTACTCTTGCTGGAGACATCTGTAGAGTCCTTGTCTTGGTAGGAATCTGCTTCTTAGTTTTGATCTCTTCCACGTGCATAACCACCTATAGATTCTTGCTCAGACTTCGTAGAAAGAAAGAAATGATGGGGGAGTGTTGTGGAATTCAACCATATGCATTTTTATTTGAAGTGACACCTGTAACCTATGAGAACATGAAGATAGCTGCGGAATAGGTGACTAGCTACAGAATGTCTGCATTCTGTAGCTGAGTCTAGTCAAAAATTACTACAACAACAAAACCACGAAAATATAGCAAGTCAGTCATTGTATACATTCCTAAAGTGACTTTAATTAATCCTATTGATCATTTAAGCCTATAATTGATAAGGGAAAGAGGAAATGAAGTGAAATTGGGTGAAAGAAAAGGACATATTTGGGGCTCAACACTAGGTATGATCTAGGAGTTCGATGGCGGCGTGAAGGTTGGGGATTTCGCATTCTATAGGAATGATGGATTCGAGCCGGTATACCAATTGGAAGGGTGTGAACCCTGTTGAGTTTTTCACAGCCATGCAGTATGCCCAAAGGGCGAAAAAAACCATGTGGTACCAGTTTGTCTTATGTTTATTCACCATACGTTGTAACATTGTTTTGAGCACTTTTTTCACAACTTCTATCTGTCCATTGGACTGGGGGTAGTATGGTGAATCGAATTCATGTGTGAATCCGAGGTGGTGAGATAGTTCCTAGAAAATATCGTTTTCGAAGTGTTTTCCGTAGTCAGAGACTAACTCTTTTGGTACACCGAAGAGGGCGATGACGTGGTTTAACATAAATCGTGCAGTGGTTTCTGTTGTGTTGTCGTATGTGGGCATGACCTCCGCCCATTTGGTGAAATAGTCGGCGGCTACAATAATGTATTTGTGGTTGCCAGACGACGAGGGGTTGCAAGTCATGAAGTCAATCCCCCATTTGCAGAAGGGACCAACTACTATGACCAGGTGTAGGGCAGTGGGTGGCGCTCTTGCCTTGTGAGTGAAGCATTAATATCTCTCACACCTTTTGACTGCTGAGATGCAGTCGTGAAATAAGGTGGGCCAAAAAAAAATCCCGCCCGCAAAAATTTTTGGGCGGTTGCCATTCCGGAGAGGTGGCCACCACAAGCTCCATTATGACAGTGATTAAGGGCTTTCTCATCTTGGTCATGAGTGAGGCATCGACGTAGGATTGTGTCGATGTCATGCCGATAAAGGACATCTCCCATGAGAAGGTATCATGGGGCCTGGTGGCGTATGCATCTGCAATCATCATGTATGAGTTTTGGTATGAACTTTTGGGTTCGTAGGAATAAGATAATATCTTCGTACCAAGGGTCGTCAGTCGTCACTAGGAAGAGATGTTCGTTCAGTAGTGAGTCGTTGACTGGTGATCCTTTGGTCTGACTTGGGAGGTCAAAGATGAACTCAAATAAAATTAAAGCTTTCTTGCTCTTGGGGGCGCTATACTGTAAGTCAAACTCTTGTAGTATAACTATCCAGCGAGTGTATTTATGGTTCATCATACGGCTGGTCATCAGGTATCTCATGGGGTTGATATCTGTGATGAATATTGTAGTCCTTAAGATAATGTAATTCTGAAGTTTTTGGACTACGTATATTAATGTTGGGGAAGTTTTCTCTACAGGCTCATACCTTAGTGCGGGGCCTGATAAGTTTTTACTAATGCAATAAATTACGTTTTCTTTACCATCATGGCCCTCCTGGATTAACACCCCGGCCAAAGCGGTTTCAGACACTAACAGATACAGGGTGTAATATTTATCGAATTTTGGTGGCTTGATCAATGGTGTTGAAGATAATGCGTCTTTCATCACCTCGAACGATTGTTGGGCTTGATCTCCCCATTTGAATGGGATGTCCTAACGGAGGAGGCGTAGGAATCCCTAAGCGCAAGTGGTGTAATCTGGGGCGAAGCATCTCAAAAAATTGGCTTTTCCCTGCAAGCTTTGGAGTTTCTTGAGGGTTCAAGGTGGTGGTACCTCTTTGATAGCTTGGACCTTTAGGGTGTCCACTTTAATCCCTTGTTGGGACACAATAAAACCTAGAAGTCGACCTGCAGTGACGTAGAAGACGCACTTGAGGGGATTCAAGCATAGGTTGTATTGTCAGGATCATTGGAATACCAGCTGCAGATCTTCGAGATGATCGGAATTGCTTCTTGGATCGAATGGTGAGGTCGTCCAAGTAGGAGAGGATAAGGTGGGCCAGGTTATGAAAGATACAGTTCATGGCCCGTTGGAAAGTGGCTCCAGCATTTTTAAGACCAAATGGCATAACCTGATATGCGAATGTGCCCCACATGGTGGTGAATGCAGTATTGTACCGGTTGGTATGTCGTATTTGGATTTGGTTATACCCAGAGAAGCCATCCATGAAGGAGAGGGCCTCGTGTCCCGCGCAAGCGTCGATGACTTCGTCAATGAATGGGGTAGGGTAGTTTTCCTTTGGACAAGCTTTGTTCAAATATCGAAAATCAGTATAGATGTGAATGGTGCCCTATTTTTTCACGACAGGAATAGGGTTGGAAACCCATGATGTGTAAGCGATGGGGTAGATCACAAAGCGTACCAAGATTACTTGCACTTTCCTAGTTTTGGAAATTGTGCTTGGTGTAGAGGCACCTAAATGTTTCCATTAAGGGGCATTCTTCTATTTCATGGTTATGACCGGTGCAAATGGTGCATAGTACCACGGTGCTTACCGAGTAGATGGTGTGAGAACCAATGCTACTCTTTGTCTCTGAAGTGGATGCTCGAAAAGGATCAGGTGTAGGGGAAAGGTTCTGATGTTGCCATCTCCGAGTATTTGGTTTTTGGAGGTCTAGCTCCTTTGGGGGTTCTAGACTTAACATTTCTCTTACCGCTCTTAGCCTTGGGAGGTACTCACAATTCATTGTATGGTGGAATTGTGAGCAAATCCTGCAATAGTAGTGTGTGATCTTCTCTTGATTATATATATGTTTATGTGGGATGGGAGAGACCATGCGAAAGTTGTTCGTGAGGTGCTTCAGTTCCTTACACCGATTGACCTAGTGGTCAATTTTATCACATAGCCCGCAAGTCGTCCTTAGCTATACATGGACCCTTCTAGGACGATGTGTCGTTTTGATTTTCCCAATGCTTTGGTATTGATTAGGGGTAGGCTACCTAGAGGCACTCTGCCTTACATTAGGTTCTCTTAGCTCTGGACTGATTATATCCCGAAGTTGTGTTTCTAATGAACGTATGATGTCGATTAGCGAGAACACTCGAGGGATGTAAGTACAGTGTTGAGCATGATGGTTGCCTTGACATACTAGACAATAATTTATTTCTTGGATATTCCCTTCCCCCTGGGTTGGTGAGGTGATTGGATACCATCTGCGTAGTGATTCTAGGTCTGGGCATTTTGCGACCAAATGGTTATGTGCATTTCATAACGCACAGGTTGGTATTTGTAGAAATTATACAAAATACATGTATGTCCTGGATTCTCCTGATCTAACAATATGCTACTCTTAAATATAGAATCACTTCTACAAATCTTTTCAGAATTTAAAACACAATCGTTAATTAAAATATCATGAAGAAAGATAAATCACACACAACACAGATAATTTACCAGGGAAAGCTTATAGCTAAAAACCCCACTATCTTATATTGTATATTATATCATGGATCATGAAACAATTACATAAAAATCTCTAATCCAAGATCTCTCAGTACATGAGCTAAATTTCTCACACTGTCATACAAAAATTGACAAGTTCCTTAGCCAATTTATTGTCTCCAGATAGCCTGCCTCCACTATGCAATCCCAACTGATAGCAATCCCCGAATGAATGCAATATTGCCTGCCTTGACGACGCAATCCTCATGGGCACATCCAATGTGTGTGTGGTTGCATGTGTGCAACTGGATAATGTCACAACAGATAGTTTACTTCCCTTTCACCTAGAACTCAACTGGGTCTCCACTGGATATGACATGCATGCAGTTAATAATAGTAAATCTTCAGTTGCATGTGAGACCACTGATTGTGAATTAATTAATAATTAATTCACTTGATCTATCACTAGTGTATCTTCAGTTACAACTAGCACAACTGAGTTTAACTCACTTAACTCAGTTAAACTACTTTACAACTTGCATAAATGCACTTCCAACTCTGTTACAACTTTGAATCACTCAGTTACAACTAATTCAACCTTCATGTCCCACCAACCAACCACTTAACTCAAAATTCCTTTAGCTAACTGATTTTCTACTTGAGTTAACTATTTCCAAGTGCTCATTGAGAATAGAATATTGTTTATTGTCCAACTAATATTAAGTGATAATAATAGTAGACATGCATCTATAAATAGACATGCAATCTATAAATAGAATTTGCACATACATATATAAATAGACATACACCTAAAAATAGTCTGATCCTAGTGCAGGTGCTTCATTTTCTCTAGGATCTTCTTGTTGAATCTCAACAGTATTCTTCGTGGAGGGTGATTGGGGGTGACTATGTGCCCCCCGACCTGCCGCTTTTCCGCTGACAGAAAGAGAATGGATCTGCTTGTCACATCCCCTTGCGTTGTCGAACTTTCCATGGATTCTGTATTTGAGTCGTCTCCTAGGAAGAGGCACATTATGGCCATGCGTAAACTGGTTAACGTTGAACGGAATCGAGGGATATAGTGGCAATGATGTAATGGGTGATCTCCAAAAAATATCCGACACGAATACTGGGCTGCTCGTAGGCTGACATAGAATACATGGTTAACCGGATACTATATCTGAAACAACTACAGGGTTGCACAATCAGCGATGAAATGATCACGTTCATCACAGAGTGCACAATGTTGGACGAGAGGAGGAGGGACAAACAGAAGTCTTTCAGATGACTGTCAAGCCTCT
Source organism: Pinus albicaulis (assembly GCA_034641835.2). NCBI lineage: Eukaryota > Viridiplantae > Streptophyta > Pinopsida > Pinales > Pinaceae > Pinus > Pinus albicaulis. The sequence continues at coordinate 896,043,342 of CM076575.1, forward strand.
TGTAGGTATAATATGACCTAAGGTTCTTCCCCATTTGTCTACATGCGGGGATCCTCCTAATATGATTGTTCTAGGGCATGTAAGACATCCCTATATCATGGTATTTCTAGGAAATTATGAGTGTAACGCCCATAATTGTTGCAGACAACATATGTGTGGTTGGTACACAATGTTTTTCCTTGATTTGTTGTGGTTGGTTCATTTTTATGGGAACTTGTGTCTGTGGTATTTCTTTCGAAGCTTAGGAGAGGTTTTAATTCATCCAACTACGGAAAAATATTGGTAGGATGGCCTACAATATCGCACAATGCACAAGGTTGTAGTGCCCTTGGCATGCTGGGGTTTTCTATCTTTTTCCCTTTTTGTGGGTTTTCTTAGTCACTTTAATCGAAGTTGCTACAAGAATCTATTTAACCGGTATTTCCTCCTACTGAGGGATGGGGGTTATTCCTGTAGATGTAATGCTAGGGTTCCCAACATCGTTGGTGGGACCAGATACTAGTTATGTATCGTGAAATACATGTTTGGCAATGTTACCATTGCCAAGACTTGTTGTGACAAAAAACCATGTGGAGGGTATAAGAATGGAGTTTGGGAGATGGCGTAGGGTAGAAAAGTTGTGCCAGTGACCTTAGTTTAATTACTAATAGTTTCCATCTCCTGGATGGTTTTGGTGTTTGATGATGACATCATGCACACCAGGGCCCCTGTGATATCAAAGAATGATCCTGGTATGACAGGGGGATCTCCTAGGAATGATCCAAGGATAGATGAAGGTTTGAATTGGCCAGGTCCATATTCTTGGTACCGGATGAGTGATTATGTAGATGTGTCTACATAGGGTAGAATGACATCTGCAACCATCAGGGGTCTTTTTTCATGGTATTTCAACTGGTCAATGGTGATGATTCAATCCTCGTGGGAGAACATCATAATCCGAAAGATGGAGGATGCTATGGTAGACATGGAATATATATAACTCCACCCAAGGAGTATATTGTAGTCAAGTTGAGCATCCAAGACCTCAATATCTATGAGTATCGTCTTGTCGGGCAAGTTGACCGAGACATTTTGATAAATACCGACAGGAGCTGAAGGGCGCATGCTCTGAGGGTGATGTCTTATGGCTTCAGTTCGGGAGATCCCAACTTCTGCCAAACACTTTTTGACATGATGCATGTATATGCACCCTCGTTAATGATACAGCCGTGTATAGTGATGTTTCGTACTGACACCAGTATCTGGAAGGTGACAAATGAAGGAAGCTTGGGGGTGGCTTTATCTAAGTCAAAACCATTAGGCGTGAATTGGCAGGGTTGATGGCGCCTAACGCGGAAATTAAGGTTTTCTGTTGCTTTGGGCAAGATTGGATGACCTCTAAAGCTGACATGGAAGTGGGAGATTGTGCTAGATTATCCACATGTTAGGATATTCCGACACATAGGAAATAGTTAAGAATAACTTAGTCTAGTGTAGAGTTATGTAAAGTATGTTTCTTTACCATGTACATTTGTAACTTATCATCCGACGATCACAATTTGTAGTGATCTGATGGTAATCTCTCTCCTCAGTATTAACGACACTTGATTCATGGCTTAACACCCAATTGGTCTATGATCTCTATTTAAAGAGCATGGAGGGTCATTTGTCCAGTAACCGTTTATGAAAGAAACATATGTAACTTTTCTTTTTATATTAATAAATTGTCTGAATTTGTCTTGTTGGCTCAGGCCGTGGACTCTTTCCTTCTTTGAGGGTTTTAACCACGTGATTATACTGGTGTACTAATTTGTGATATGTTTGTGAGCGGTGAAATTTGGTTCTTGATCTAAGGAACTTACCCTGTAAATTCCTACATGGTATCAGAGCTATTTTGAAGGTTGCATCCATTGTTGATCAAAATCCGAAGCCAATTTGACTGCATGCGAATGTCATTTTGTAGATCTACTATTTTTGAACATTTTTGGGCTTGGAGAACTGATTTGTTGTGTCCAAAGCATCTGTTATAGTGAGGAACGCCTTTCATTTCATGCGAAAAATTTTCCAACTGCCCAAGTTATGACAGTTTAGATCTGTAGGTATAAAGCATCTGTTTTGCAGTTATATTTGTTAATAGTTCTGCTTATTTCAGTTTCCTCTGTTTATTTTCGGTTTTTAGGTTTTATTTATTTGCTAGATCTATGCCCTCTTATCTGTGTATGCTTTTTTCTTTGCGCTGCGTGCGATCTCAGCAAATCAGAAACAGGAAAAGAGATTTTTTTTTGCTACGTATGCTCTTTCCCCGCGTCTTTGTGCGATCTCGGAAAATCAGAAATAGTGAAAAAAATTGATAGTTGTCGGTAAGGCTAAACGAAAATCTAACAATCTTCTATAAGGCTTTGCATTTTCTTTTTGTTTGCTCGATTTTTGTGTTTTTTTGTGCAGGAAAAGACACGCACACTGAAGAGTGAAAAAAAAACAAAAAAAACCAAACAAAACCCCTCCTCCTTTCAAACAATAACAGAATCATTTTACTATCTCACTTGGTGAGGAGTTAGTTTATGAGAATAGAGGTCTTGGGTTCAAATCTCTTTCTCAAGCTTCTTTTTGTAAAAAAAAAATTTTAAAGGGGTGGGAATTTTTTTTTTTAAGTTGAACTTCATCACCAAAATTCAAACTATTCCCGTAACTATTCGGCATCTTCAACTCGTTTTTTCAAAAATGCATAACTTCTTCATCCAGAAGCCGTTTTTCGAGCCATTTTTTTTTAAACGACCTAATTTTTCAAGATCTTTCCATTGGAGTAGTTAGTTTTAGATTTTCTCAACTTTATGTTTAAAAAAAAAAAAATGGAAAGTGCATGCCCGATTATTCTTAACATCACCAATTATTTCCAATGGCTACCTCACATGGTAGATATACTTAGAAGTAAAGGGCTTTATAGAATAGCCACAGGGCTAGAAACTAAACCTTATGATGACGATAAAGTCACTAAATGGGAAAAAAACAATATCAAGCACGAGGGTTGATAGTAATGTCCATTGCTCAAGATCTTCAATTTCATATCCTTGACATTGACACCCCTCATGAAGCCCTAGACAAGTTGAATACTGTCTTTGGAATTCAAAATCAATTCAGGACTCGTCAGCTTGAAAATGAGTTGTTTACTTTGGACCCCAATAATTTCTCCTCTATTGATTATTTTTTGTCCAAATTCAAGACTCTTAGAATTATTTTAGAAGGTTGTAAGGTCAAAAAGGAAGATGGTAGCCTCATCTATTGCATTCTTGCTAAGCTTGGCCCTACATACTCTGTATTTGTTTCCACCTTCCATTCCACTAGAGAAGCCATCATTTCTTTAGGAACCACCTACAAGAATCCCTCTTTTGATTCCTTTTGCGATTCTTTGATAAGAGAATAAGAAAAAATCTTACACCTTGGTCTTATCACTTCTGGAAACGCTTCAAAGAAAGCCTTAGGAGCCCAATAGAAATCATATCAAAAGCATCCCAAGAAGCAGTATCCTAAAAAGTATGGTCTGAAACCAAACAAGGGTCCTAAGCAATTTCAGCTGCAAACTGAAAAATTAACTCACCAAAATGATAAGGCATATAAAAACAAAGGAAAGAAGACAGCTAGACATTGCAACTTTTGCAATCATGATGTCCATATAGAGTCCAAATGTTTTAAGAATATGGAAGCCTTAGAAGCAACAATGAAGAAGAACAACATCAATTTGAAGCACTCTTCACCTTCATCTTCAGGAATGGCACTTTCTGCTTGTGGTTGTCAAGAATCAAGATATAGTTATGCATTAAATGCATCTTCCTCTTCTAATTCTCATGAGTGGCTCATTGATTCTGGAGATTCTTATCACATGGCCAAACATAAAGCCATGTTTTCTTCTTTAAATGATTGTAACACCAAACATATTTATGTTGGTGATGATAGATCTGTTAGTGTTGTAGGATCTGGAACCATTCATCTCGATAATACATAATGATGTGTTATGTGTTCCTACCTTGTCATGCAACCTTCTCTCTGTTTATCAGATAACTCATTCAGGTGAAGGGAAAATAGTAGAATTCTCACCTCATGATGTTGTAATCAAGGAACTCAAATATCCTAAACATATTTTAGCTACTAGCATTGTTGATGATTCTACAAGGTTGTATAAGTTTGAAAACTTTGGGTCATCATGTCTTCCCTCCATTTTTGTTTCTCATAATGATGATGTGATCAAACTTTGGCATGAGCGATTTGGTCACTTAAACTATCGCTCTCTTCAAACTCTATGTAAGGAAAATATGGGGACGAGCCTTCCTATGGTATCTTTCCGAGATGGTGTTTGCTCTAGATGTGTACTTGGAAAACATCATCAAGATAGTTTTGACAAACGTGCCTCTTGGCATGCTTTAGCCCCTTTGCAGCTTGTGCACAGTGATTTATGTGGTCCACTTCCTGTTGTTTCTTTCTCTGATTGCAAGTACTTCTTAACTTTCATTAATGATTTTTCTAGACGCACTTGGGTATACTTCTTAAAACTCAAGAGTGATTTTTTTAACATGTTCTTGGCCTTTAAGGCCTTTGTTGAGAAACAATCTGGACATCAAATTCTTAAGTTAAGATCAGAAAATGGAGGAGAATATGTTAACAACAAATTTATCAACTTATGCACTGAGCATGGCATTCAATTGCAACATACCATTCCATATACTCCACAACAAAATGGTGTAGCTGAAAGGAATAATCACACCTTAAAAGAAATGGCTAATTGTATGCTTCAATCTAAAGGACTTGGACTCAATTTTTGGGCAGAAGCCATTAACTGTGAAAATTACATAGTAAATCGTACTCCTACTAAGTTTTAAAATAATATAACTCCAGAAGAAGCTTGGAGCTCAATCAAACCAGATGTAAGTCACTTTTGTGTCTTTGGAAGTGATGCTTGGGCCCATATTCCATATGCTAAACATAAAGCCTTAGAACTTAAGAGTGAAAAATGCATTTTTGTTGGATATTCTGAAGATGTCAAAGGTTATAGAATTCTTCAACCAAAATCCAAAAATATAATCATTTGAAGAGATGTAAATTTTGATGAAAATATATCGGCCTGCGAGCCTAGTTCGGTGAGTTTGCCACCTTTGGCCTGCGAGCCTAATTCGGCATATGTGCCACCTTTCTCTCTCTCTCTCTCTTCTACTTTTAATAGCATTACTTCTAGTTCATATGATGACAGTGAGAATGACAATCCTCCTCCACCTCTTGAAATTGTTCCTTTTACTCCACTGCTTCCAAGATGGGTCTGCTCTACTCAGGATACAGCAGGTTCTCTTGCAGGTGACCATGTCGATCGACGATGTACACATTCTGAGTTCGAAAGAGCATCTTCCTTATTGGCTCGAGTTCCAAAAAATCTTGAACCAGAAACCTTTGAAGAAGCCTCTGGTCATCCAGATTGGGATGAAGCTATGAATGAAGAATATCATTCCTTATTGGCGAATGATACTTGGGATCTTGTTCCTCTTCCAAAAGGAAGAAAACTTGTCAGATGCAGATGGGTTTACAAAACAAAGTTTGGACGAAAAGTGGATAGACATAAATCTTGTCTTGTCGCTAAAAGATTTTAACAAGTTGAAGGCATTGAATATATCCACCTTGTTCTTTCCCTTTCTGCCTCCTTTAAATGGGAATTCCATCAGATGGATGTTAAATCTGCCTTCTTACATGGAGATTTACATGAAGAAATATACATGGAACAACCCCCTGGCTTTATCCAAAACAACTCTAGCCTTGTTTGTTGCCTTAAGAAGTCTCTCTATGGTCTCAAACAAGCTCCTCGGGCTTGGTATGCCAAAATGGATAGATTTCTATTAGATAATGTCTTTTCTAGGTGTCATTCTAACAACACTGTCTACACCAAGAAAATGGGTAAGTCCTTCAGCATACTAGTTCTTTATGTTGATGATCTTATCCTTACTAGTAGTGATCCAAACCATATAAACCATGTGAAGTCTAGCATGAAAAAGAAGTTTGAAATGACAGACTTAGGACACTTGCATTATTTCCTTGGTCTTAAAGTCTTGCAATCCAAGGAAGGCATTACCCTCTCTCAGTCCAAATATGCTTGTGATCTTCTACACCACTTTCACATGGAATACTATAAGCCATCCCCTTCTCCCTTTCAGTCTGGAGTCAAGCTTTCAGTCACTTGTACTACCCCTGAAGTTGATGCTACCTTATACCGTCAACTTGTTGGTAAACTTCTATATCTAACCCATACCCAACCTGACCTTTCCTTTTTCGTTGGTCTTGTCGCTCGGTTTATGCACCAACCTCATGAAAGTCACTGGAAAGCAGCTAAAAGAATACTTCGATATATTCGAGGTACAGTTCAGTTCGATATTCATTACAGTGCAGGAGCATCTCCATTATTGATTGGTTTCACTAATTCTGATTGGGCTGGTGACCCTGATGATCGAAAGTCTACTGTAGGATATGTATTCACTCTTGGTTCAGGACCTATTACTTGGTCTTGTAAGAAACAAAGTGCCATCTCTCTTTCTTCAGCAGAAGTAGAGTATTATGGTGCAATTGAAGCCAACAAGGAAGCCCTGTGGCTTCGTCAGATCCTGTCTGAATTTGGTCTTCATTAGTAGCATCCAACTACACTTTGGTGTGATAATCAGAATGCCATTCAGCTCAGTAAAGATCCAGTTCAGCATCAACGTATGAAACACATTGAACTCCACATACACTTCATCAGAAATTTCATTCATGATCGTGTTCTTGAAGTGCAGTATTGTCCAACTAATGATTAAGTAGCTGATATCTTTATGAAGGCTCTCACAGAAGCGAAGTTTACCAAACTTCGATCCATGCTTGGAGTTCAGGAAAGTTGTCATTAAGGGGGGATAGGCTCTATTGCCTCCTTCATTCTCCTATTGCGTCACTTTTGTAAATCCTTCAATCCTATCCCAATTTGTTCTTAAGGGGGGATGTTAGGATATTTCGACACATAGGAAATAGGCTCCTTTTGTGTCACCTTTGTAAATCCTTCAATCCTATCCCAAATTGTTCTGAAGGGGGGATGTTAGGATATTCCAACACATAGGAAATAGTTAAGAATAACTTAGTCTAGTGTAGAGTTAGGTAAAGTGTGTTTCTTTACTATGTATATTTGTAACTTATAATCCAATGGTCATGATTTGTAGTGATCCAACGGTTATCTCTCTCCTTGGTATTAACGACACTTGATCCGTGTCTTAACACCCGATTGGTCCATGATCTCTATTTAAAGAGCATGGAGGGTCATTTGTCTAGTAACCGTTTATGAGATAAACATATGTAACTTTTCTTTTTATATTAATAAATTGTCTAAAGTGGCCGCGTTGGCTCAGGTCGTGGACTGCTTCCCTCTTTGAGGGTTTTAACCACATGATTATACTGGTGTACTGATTTGTGATATATTTGTGAGTGGTGACCTTTGGTTCTGATCTAAGGAACTTACCCTATAAATTCCTACACCACGATGTTGTAGTTATAGGCCGCTTTGGAGTGGTGTCCTACTCGCCTTGTTGGACATTTAGCCATATTTGGAAGGGGTTCAATAGGAATTTTGGATATATTTAACAATGCGGTAGGTGCACTCATGTTGGCCCCTGACGAGTTGGTGTCTAGAGGGGCATCATAGCTTCGATTCCTTGTGTGACATAATATTTCCTCGTTAGTCATATAGATTTCATGGTTGTTGTTTCCAAAATCATTTGGGGGCGGTTTTTTTTGTTGGGTACTAACCACCCCTTAGTGGGGGAAGGGCACTTGCATTACAGCGGTTTGTTGTGTAGGTCCCCCTTGTCCAAGGTTACCCTGAAGCTTCTTTAGCTCAGGTAGTTCGGGGTTGTGATGAGTGTAATGGCCATACACATCAAAAAAGGCACAAGAGTGGTTTGTTCATAGATTAGTCCTCTTCTTTTGCTCTTGGGAGTTATTTGGATCCTGGTTTTGGTTCTGGTTTGGGTTTCCCCTAACCTGAGATCGCGGAGGGTGTTGTTGTTTATTTCCCCCATGTCTAGAATCTCCCTTTTGTTTATTTTTTGGGCTTTTTCCTTGCCGCATTAAGAGGATGTCTACAATTCTCCTGGTCGTAATAGTGGCGCGGTTGGGCCTGAGAAGGTTGCACGAAGTTCATCGGTGCATTATTTTTCACCGATGGGTTTTGTGCTGGGGAGGGGGAATATCGGAGTCCATGTCCCTGGTTTATATATGGTTTCTGGGGGGGAATATTTCGTCAGCGTTCCTAGCTGTGTACTGGGTCCTTTGTGAGGGAGGGTACGATACTCCTTGCTTATGGTGATACAACGATTCCCTATTGGTCATATTATGCAAAGGTGCAGGAGGACTATGATGGTAGATCGGTTGCGTAATGTTCTGGTTAGGATTGTACGAGTAATCGGGGTACGGGATAGTGCTTCCTAGGTGACTTTGGGTTAGTGACCCGATCAATTCGTTTGTAGTATTCAACGCACCTTGAAATTCTTTGTAAGTTTACAGGAGCAGGGTGTTAGGCATGATGTTGTAAATGTATCCTAACTGGGTGTATATAAGCTCGAGTTGTTGGGCTTTACTAATGGCATCTTCCTCGGAAGTAGGTCCTTGGGTTTCCACATCCTTTTAAAGCTCTACTGTGAGAGTCTTCAAAAATAGGTCCAGTAAAACTTTATCATCGAGTTTGGCTTTGCACAAACTTCAATGTTGCCACTATTCATGGAGATGGTCTAAGATATGGACAGTTGGCGTTTGCATAAAATGAGTCAGTAACTCCATTCCTGAATCGTGGTGGATGGGTAACTGAAATTATGTGAGGAACATAGTAGCGAGGGTGCTAAAGGTTCCACGCGAAGAAGAAGGTTACTCTACATACCATTTTGCAGCTGGTCCGGTTAAGGTGCGTTGAAATAGTCTTAGTTGAATAGTATCATCAATAATACTATCTGACAAACACCATAGGTGGAAATCCATGACATGATTTCCAGGGTCTTCTGCTAGCTTCCCTTCGAATTTTCAAAATTCCAAAGGGAGCTTTATGGGCATGGGGAGAAATCGGGGTTGTGAGCAATGGGATAATTTGTTAACTTTAATAGATCTGGGAGGTTTAATGATGCTAGGAAAGGTAACTTAGTATTGAGTGCCATTGTGAACTGTGAAAACACAAAAATATGGTTGTGTATGGGGGATGTCTGGGGAATATTATCCTGTATTGTACCCGTTTGTGTGTTTTGTTGGCTCCCTGAAGGGGTAGTGCTACTTTTCCCTCTGGGGGTTGTGGGAGGAGTTGTGTGTGGTGACCCTGAGGGGATTTCCACAGGTGTGGCATTAGGTGACCCTTGGGGGTTTCCACCCAAAGATGCCCTGATAAAGGATGAACCAATAAGGTTGGTTGTGTCATCTTTGACGCCTGAATGGCGAAAGACCTTTCACTCCTCCTTCTAATGGGGGGAGGTCCAAAAAACGTCTAGATTGACGAGGTTCTGTTGGGTCCATTATGGTGTCGACTCGATTTAATTTTGGAAATGTTTTTTATTTTTTCTGAGAGGAGAGAGATTATTATCACAGAAAAATGCGATCACATACATAAAACAAAGCAAAAAATAAATGGTAAATTTCTCCTTTAGATTAATACCATGTGATCAAGCAATCAAAAAATATGGTTTTGGTTGTTTCGTGTATGATATTCAAAAATCCTAGAAGACCTAATCGTCCTCACACTCTCAAATGTAATTGGGCCTTGCGAAAATATATTTTGATGGGTACTGGGGCTAACATCCCGAAAGAACTGGCGACGCCTTCCAGCAGCCGAAGAATCAACCAAGGTAATGGAAAGAGGATCTAATGTTGCCTGCACCGTCACCTATAGGGAATGATGCCCTAAATTTGGCCACTAAAGTATCATCGTCCCACGTGAGAATTTGAGTCTTGAGCTTCTTGGTATTCAGCTACCAGTACCGAGCACGAGATGGGTCAGGTAGCCCCAAATAGTACCGCATGCACTGGGCCTAAGCTTAACCCCCTCTGAATCGAGTCTTTGTAGCGCTCAGGAATTTTGTTCCATGGGTGGATAGATGGATTTTAAGCTCCCTAAATAGTCAACTTCTATGTTTCAATAATGTAAAATGACCATGGTGGCTTATTGGATGTCTACCCCCAATGGTCCTAACCTGAACTATTAATTCTTTGTGGCCTTTGTGGGAAGATTTTAATGAGTTCAATTAATGGTTAGTTTTAAGGAGTCTTACTTTTCTTAGGGTTTGCCTTGGTGAAGCGATGGTAAGAAGAGGACCAAGGTCCTAACTTACTAAATCTTCTTGTGTGTAATAAAGTATACAATCACAATGTTATAGGATGTGGATATGCGATGATCCTTTACACTCCCTCCTAATTACATTATGTTTGATTGTTCCTTTCAGAAAATAAACAATACATGGATAATGTGTCACTTACAATTTTTCCTATTTAGACTAAACGTTACACTATAGGGAGATGGAAAGCTATCAAAAGAAAGCGTTTATATGCGTCCCCAGGATCACCAAGAGGTGCAAGGGTGGCAGAGATTACTTGCCTTCTTTGATATTTTGATCCTAGTCCTAAATCTTAATGCAAAATTTAAACTAAACTTAATGCCAAAATTATGAAGAAAAAAAATGAAAACTACCTAAAGATGCATGGATATGGGCCACTCACTTCCAGATAGTTAATCCTATGTGTTTGGTGTCTATTATCAGTAACTATTTCATTTAGATAGCATGTGTGGATTTAAAAACCCCTTACTTGATTTAAAAACCCCTTACTTGCCCCCTAATTAAACTATGTGAATTTTTGATAATAAACTAAAATGAGAACTATGTAATAGCTAAGATAAATTTCAGCCAAAAACATGTCCTAATCAGTCAAGAAACAACATAACACAGTGTTGGAAAATTTATTAGGGGTTTCCAGTCACTTTAAAATTTCTAAAAATAAAGAAAATATGTAAAAAAAATTCTCACTGGTTTCCGCATGGGTTATTTTTACACAAGCGCGCGGACTTGCGCATCTTTCTAGGCTGAACATGCGCGGTTTTGCTGTGCATAGAAATTTCGCCTTCTCTGAACTAAATCTCTTCATAGAGAGTGAATGAGAGAAGCTAAGGAAGAGGAGAAATGATCCTGTAGCAATCCTAAGCAGAAGAGATGTTTTACAAAACAAGAAACACTTAGCTTAAGAGGAAAAAGAAGTGGAGTCATCAATCCTATATTGGTGCATTTGACATGAGGGTGTATGAAATGTACGGTGCTTAGTAGGGGAGGTTGTTTTCATACAAACAATGTCATAGGGGAAAATTGAGTTGTTAGATGGTTAGTGAAGCATCATAACATGTAGAAAAACTATTTATAAAACATATCATACTACAATAGAGGAGGAAACAAGAAATAACAAATACAAATATAACACAAGCTCAATATCGAGTTTAAACAAACTAATAATACCAATGGAGAACGAATCCCCTTTTATTAGCCACTGGTGGTAAAAAAAGAGGTAGAACGTTAAAACACTCGCAGTGAGTTCTTTGAGTTATGAAGTTTTAATACTCAAAGCAAGGAGGACTCTTCCCTTAAGCTGCTTGCAAGCTTCTCGAATGAGTGATTGAATAACGGACAACTGATGCACTTCTCCTTTGGGATTGAGATGTTGGATCGCCAAAAAATAAATCCGTTCTGTTAGTTTCAGTCTTTGCAGCCTTCCTCCAGTGATCAAACATGCTCTTACAAAGTGATTTTAAGGTGTCAAGGTCAAATTTTGTCATTTCAGTGAGTCTTCAAGTAAAATTTGGTCACTAGGTATTAGGTCTAGGGTTTGATTTTAATCTTGTCAAATTTGTCCAAATTTTGGTTCATGTCACCATTCACCTGAGTGTACCATCATTCAGAGGGTTTTCATCATCATGTCAAGTTCCACTGGGTCATTTTGCACCTTGTTCATGCTTCAGTTGTGCCTAGGTAAGGTTCATTTCCCTCTCCTAGAGTTTTGAATGTAATTTCTCTTGGATGGTCAAATCATCAGCAAAAATTGTATCAAGATGTTCATACACCTTCCCCTATCCTTAATATACCTTATTAAACACTTCCCATCACTGAGATTCCCCAAATTCCTCATTTTTGCACAAACCCTAGTTTCTCGCTACAACTTGGCAATTTTCTAGGCTAGGCCTGTGTTTTGCCCTTTTGGACCCCTTCCCCTCACTCAATCTATAAAATTCCACTTTCCCTTGCTTCCTAACATCCCTACCTACTTCCCAAAATTTTCTCAAGAATTCAGAAGCCACTTATCCCCTTCATTTCACTGCATTTCGACAAATCCCTTGTTCCACACATCGGGATAGACTTCACTCAAATAATGTTTCTGAGCAATAAAAGATGAATTTGAGAAAACTGAGAGAGGTTTTTTTCCAAAATAGGCCAAGTAAGAAACAAATCCTTCACTTTTTACACAGGTGTCATGGTTTTAGATAAATGTCAAAAATATCGTTGCCTCAGGAGAATTGATGCACCTCTAAAGTGACCTTGGGAAAATCAAGATTTCTCCTAGATTGGTTGGCAAAATGACTTTCTTGATGAATAAAATGATAACTAGACAAAAATATCTTTCCAATGAGCTATCATGAGCTCAATTTTGAGTTGATTAAGACCTTCAAAAGTTGACTGCAACAGCACTCTACCTTGAGGCAGCCTCATTCTGCTCATTTTGACCAGTCTTGGGAGATTTGATTTTTGACAAGGTAAATCAACTCTAAATTGAAAAATTCTACTTGGGTTGGAAATTAGACTCAACTATCCTTCCAAAGAGCTATCACATGCCCAATTTGGACATCGGGAAGGCCTCCAAAAGCCTCCTGAAAAATGGTGCGGCGCATAGAAAAGTGGGCGTAGCGCATTGGATTTGTGCGCGGCGCATTGGGTTGGTGCGCGTCGCATTGGGCCAGAACACAAGATTTTTGCCATTTCTTTCACCCATCAATTTTTCTCAGTCTCTCCTTGTTCAAGTGAGTCAAAGACACTTCCTCATTGCTCTTAACAAGTGTTTGGTGTTGGTATGAAATTTTAAATGCGAAAAACTCAAAATCCTACTCTCATGTTTTAAGAATGCTCCTAGGGTTTTAAATTTGGTTTGGTGTCAATCATTGCTACTTACCCCATCTATTAACACTGCTCATTTTATCATTACCATAGTTTATTTCCATATTCTCACATCCCAAAACCATCTATATACCTCATCTTATTTTTCTCATTCCTAAACTCCTATTATTTCCTAAATGTATTTTCCTCTCCCATATCATTTGTAGCAAATTCCATTACTCCTAATCCCAAATCCTTTTCTTACCTTTCTTATCCTTTCCTATCATTTACAAAATCTCCAACCGCATATCCCAACAGTCAAGTGATTGTCCCATATTTTAAATCCACTTGATAAACCCACTTTTCCATAAGCTCTGATATATTCCCATACTCCTCATTTCTTCGGGACCCATTTACACTTTGGGAGACGAAGACACCGAGTCCTAATTTCTCATTTTCAACAAATCAAACATACACTTGTCATACACATTGCAACACCATGACGTACACCGACACATCCTATGAACAAGACAGTGATTCCGCCACTGAACTGCATGCACCAGGAGGACACTGAAACGGTGAAAAAAGCCTGATCCACTCCAAATCTTGGCAGAAGCTTCTTTGGCTGAGCATGACACTTGATGAGATACATTCACTCCAAATTTCAGCAAATTTTGAGTAACTTTTGTCATTTTTGAAATTTTGGTTGCAAAACAGGTTTTTCTACCCGACGCGTCGCGCCACTCGACGCGCGCTTACGTTTGAGAGATCTTCTGGAGGAAAAATTTACATTTTTAGATTTTTTATGGTAAATTATGCATGCTCAGGAATGTTTGAAAGATTTCATCAAGTTCTGGGTGGTCTTAAGGGTCAAAAACACTCCAAAAATGACCTTTCTGCCACTTTTTGCACCAGCAGGAACCGGTCTTGGGAGATTGCAGTTTTGGAGGGGCAAATAAACTCCAAATTGAAAAATTCCACTTGGGTTGGATAGCAGACAGATAGGGCTTTCCAATGAGCTATCATGAGCTCAATTTTGACTTCAAGAAGTGCCCCAAAAATAGGCTCAAAGTGGCGCGGCACATAGAGAAATTTGGCCTCATTTTGACTCTTCAGCTCAGAAATTCGTTCAGTTTTGACTAGTTTCACTTTTTGATGTAATTCTTGATCTATCTTGATGTAATTTGATGACTATGATGTAATTTTGGCTCATATTTACTTATTCTAGAGGATTCATTCACTAAAAAGTGAAAATTAAATGAATAAATCGGTTTCCTTCCATATAGAGGCAAGTTGTTTGATTGCCTAGATTTCAGTTCCTTGTTTAGAATTGGTTGAAACAACTCTTAGAAGGATGAGCTCGACCCCTAGAGGCATGGGAAGGGGTTAGAATTGTCTATATATTGTATTTTCTGAGACATTTTCAGAGGTTGGACTCTTGGGAATTGTTTGGCACTCTATTGTACATACACTTCTGCATTTTTGGCAAAGGAAAGACCAGGGTTTTGCAACACTTGTTGGGATCCTTGTGGCTCTGAGTTTTGATGATGTTTTTCTCCATGTATATGTAAGTTTCATTAATGTTATATGTATTCCATTTCCCTTCTCTTTGCTTCTGAATTAAACAAAGGAGTAACTAAGGTAGAATTCATTAGTTTGTTGGTGCTCTGCCTTAAACTTTTGTTTAGTTTTATATGTTTTCCTCCGTTTGAAGAGGATCCTTGCACCTTCCTGCCCTCTTCAGCTCCTTAGCAGTATTTTCCATCCATTCATTCAATCTAAGACATCAAATCCATTGCCTTCCCTGCCCCAACTTGAACTCTGCAAGAAACTGGGCCTAATCCCCAGACCCAAAATTGTCTTTCCCTTGTTTCCAGCAAAAACCTTAAAAATCAAAATCAAACTCCTTTATTCATATACCTAGCCTAAAATTAGCACTCATTTCAGTCATCTCAAGCCCTATTGATACATTTTTCCTAAGATTGACCTGGAGAAAGCCCTCTCCTATTCTGGTAGGGCTAGCTACCAGACTGAGCGTGGTTTGGTGTTACCCTGAATCCCGCCTTCCTTCAGCCTAAGGTGGATTTGGGCATAACATAGTGGTGACCATACTGGGGAAGAAAATGGTTTTCTTGTTGGTTTTATTTGTTTTATAAGCTACAGATGGAACCTGAAGTTATGCCAGGAAGCCTTCGAAACGCTCTTGCTTTGCATTAGTGAAAGTAGATAAACGCTGCTTCAGCCAATCTCCGGTCTAGTTTGTAAACGTAACATCTAGCTTGTGAAATGCCCCAGTACATGTATCAAGTTCAGATCAGACATAAGAAGGCTGAAATCATTCACCTGGTGACTCCAACTCAATGTAGAGACTCCACTGGAGGACTAACTTTTTCTCTGCGAAAATGGAAGGATCTTACACAAAGTTCAGGTATCCAAAGTGGAATGGCATTCAGGATCTAGTCTGCTTTCTTGTAAATTACTTCTTTGTTGTTCTTGAAGCTGTCCTGAAAGTTTTTCAAAATCTTCACTCAACCCATTCAAAAAGTGTAAATACTGAGTTTCCCTTTGATCCTGGCCTCCTTACTTTTCCCACATCTTATGATGACTCTCTTCAGAGTGATGAGCCTAAAGGAAACAAAACTGATCTCGTAGCTCTTGTATATACTCCTACACCTTGTATAGTCCCCGATAGGTATAAACCTCTTGTTTTACCTTCTGTTCTTCATGCTTTCCCTGCAAATTATTACCTATATTTGCCGAGATTTGACGGTGAATGTAACAATGTCAACGCTGAGAAAAATGTGCAGAATGTTGAGACTTTTATAGATCTTTTTGAAGTTGATGAAAAGGATGTTAGTATTAGGCCTTTTTCTCTTTCTTTTCAAGGCTGAGTGAAGAGCTGGTTCAAAACCTTGCCTGATGCGAGCATCTCAGATTTCCAGCAGTTCGTCGAATTTTTCCTCGACAGGTGGGTGGTCGGACAGAACCTTTTCTTGATTATAGAATAGTATAACCAGCTGAAAAGACTGCCAGGGGAGACAGTACAACAATTTTCTGCCAGATTTAACCAAGTATATTTTTCGATGCCAGCTGATATAAGACCTTCTCCTAGATCTGCTCTCTTGCACTACCCGGGTGCCTTTGATCCGGAAATGGAGTTTCAGTTGAGAGAAAGGAATCTTGCAACACTTCACGAGATGCAGAATAGTGCAATGAATGTAAAGGCTCATTTGCTGATCCGAAAGGCAAGGTTGGAGGAAGAAGAGATGAAAAACGTGGATCCAGAGAAATCGACATCTCTAGAGGTAAAGCTTGACATGTTGGTAAGTGCAGTAGAAGAGATGATGCAAAAGAACACCACAAGGAATGAGTATAATTTTCAAACCCATGACTTGTGGATTGAAGAAGAACAAGTTGCTGATCCAAAACTTTTTGTTTCTTATCCCATTTGTCATAGTGATTTCTTTATAGATCATCTTGAAGAAGAGAGAGTTGTTGATATGACATGTATGCTTGATGACGTGTTGTACACTGATGATTTGCCTTAGTTTGATCAGTATGATGACGATTATGTTCTCCAAACAGAAGCTAACCTTGCAGACAAATCAGCAGCTAGTTTGTCGAAGGAGGAAGTTCACTTTCAGCAGCTCGAGTACAGTGATCAACCGATGCATATCAGCTATGACAATGATGAGGAAAGTGCAGCAAATTTTGAAGTAAATGAAGGATCTTTTCCTTTTTGTTTTGATTCGTTTCAGTTCATCAGAGATAATTTCCATACAATCAGAAATCAAATGTCAACAAGTCTTGATCTGGACCATCTTGAGCGCAATGAAAACCTTGTTCAAGACTTCTCATATTCAGATTTTCAGCCCTCGAAAGCCATTGATTGTCAAGTTGTAGATGAGGACATGGAAGCTGGTACATATGATCAAATGATACAAGGTGACTCCGTACCATTTTGTTTTGAATCATTCCAGTGTTTGAAGGGTAAATTGCATAGTAAATCTTCAAATGAGCAACCTGTAAGAAATCAGCAATCTCTCAGTGTTAATGTTGAGGATGAGACAGATAACGAAATTCTTGAGCAGCCTGTAGCATCAGATTTGCAGCCACCAAATGAAATTGAAGGTCAGATTACAGATGAAGTTGTGGAAGCTGAAATACATGATTTAATGATGCAAGAGGATTTTGTACCCTTTTGTTTCGAAGCATTTCAGTTTATAAGGCAGAATCTTCGTAATATCTCTTAAGAAAAAGATGAACAGCCAGTAGGATGTCAGACAGTTTCAATGGATACATCACAACAGTCTTCTCAAATTTTTGATGATCCTATTGCTCGTGTGTTGGATGATGTTTGATGTAAAAGTTCTTCTCCATTAGCTAACCATGTGCCAGGAAAGAATGTTGATAATAATCTTATTCAAAAGTCGCCTTCATTGTCTTGTTTAACAGATTTTTCATTACAAAGCCTATATCAAGATTTGCAGTCATATGAGGAGATTGATAAAGGAGACTTTTGTTCTGTTTGGAATCAGCTCCAGAGTTTGGTTATTCACGAAATTAAAGATCTTTTTGACAACTTGCTGCAGTGTCCAAAGAAAGCCAGCACAGATGTGAGGAAAATCTTAATATCCAGCTATGAAGATTGCTTGGACCAGAGTAGTAATGTATTGATGGGAATCAATAGCTATGTTTATGAAGATCCTTTTGTAGTATTCTTGAAGTCATCCAGTGAATTCATGCTTTGCAAGTTAATCAGCAGTCAACTTGATTCCAAATTTCCATGGGAGTTGCCTTTCAGTAGTTCTCTCTTGTTGTTCATAAGTGAGCACTTGCGAAGAATTCAAACAACAGCTGGAATACTTACCTGGTTGCATTGGTTGTTTCATTTCACTTGATCGGGTGGTGAAAAGAAATTGTTAGAGTAGGTTGTATTGAATAAGCTTCATATTGAGCATATTTCCAGTTTTTTGGTTGTGTTTAAGTATCGAGTCAGTTCTTAGTTGAGTGAGAGTCAATTTGTGTCGTCAAGTCATCATTTTTCAGTCATGCATTTCAGTTTGAGTTTTTGATTCCGTTGCCCAATGGATGAAGGCACTGTCTGCTTTCCAAAGATCTGTAGTTCTTGGCACCTCCAAGGAGCTACCATCCCCATTGGAGCCAATTTTAGTGTCAATCTTTGCAGCCTTCCTCCAGTGATCAAACATACTCTTACAAAGTGATTTTAAGGTGTCAAGGTCAAATTTTGTCATTTCAGTGAGTCTTCAAGTAAAATTTGGTCACTAGGTATTAGGTCTAGGGTTTGCTTTTACTCTTGTCAAAGTTGTCCAAATGTCAGTCCATGTCACCATTCAGCTGAGTGTACCATCATTCAGAGGGTTTTCATCATCATGTCAGGTTCCAATGGGTCATTTTACACCTTGTTCATGCTTCAGTTGTGCCTAGGTAAGGTTCATTTCCCTCTCCTAGGGTTTTGAAGGTAATTTTTCTTGGATGGTCAAATCATCAGCAAAACTTGTATCCTAATGTTCATACACCTTCCCCTATCCTTAATGTACCTTATTAAACACTTCCCATCACTGAGATCCCCCAAATTCCTCATTTTCGCACAAACCCTAGTTTCTTGCTACAACTTGGCAATTTTCTAGGCTAGGCCTGTGTTTTGCCCTTTTGGACCCCTTCCCCTCACTCAATATTTGAAATTCCACTTTCCCCTGCTTCCTAACATCCCTCCCTACTTCCCAAAATTTTCTCAAGAATTTAGAAGCCCCTTATCCCCTTCATTTCTCTTCATTTCGACAAATCCCTTGTTCCACACATCGGGATAGGTTTCACTCAAATGATGTTTTTGAGCAATAAAAGATAAATTTGGGAAAAATGAGAGAGGTTTTTGTCCAAAATAGGCCAAGGAAGAAAAAAATCCTTCAATTTTTACACAGGCGTCATGGTTTTATAGAAATGTCAAAAATACCGTTGCCTCAGGAGAATTGAATGCACCTCTGAAGTGACCTTGGGAAAATAAATATTTCTCCTAGCTTGGTTGGCCAAATGACTTTCTTGATGAGTCAAATGATAACTATACACAAATATATTTCCAATTAGCTATCATGAGATCAATTTGGAGTTGAGTAAGGCCTTCAAAAGTTGACTGCAACAACACTCTGCCTTGAGGCAGCCTCATTCTGCTCATTTTGATCAGTCTTGGGAGATTTGATTTTTGACAAAGAAAATGAACACAAAATTGAAAAATTAAAATTGGGTTGGAAATTAGACTCAATAAGCTTTCCAACGAGCTATCACACGCCTAATTTGGACACCAGGAAGGCCTCCAAAAGCCTCCTGCAAAATGGCGCGGCGCATAGAAGAGTGGGCGCGACGCATTGGGTTGGTGCGCGGCGCATTGGGCCAGAACACAAGATTTTTGCCATTTCTTTCACCCATCAAATTTTTCTCAGTCTCTCCTTGTTCAAGTGAGTCAAAGCCACTTCCTCATTGCTCTTCACAAGTGTTTGGTGTTGGTATGAAATTTTAAATGTGAAAAACTCAAAATCCTACTCTCATGTTTTAAGAATGCTCCTAGGGTTTTAAATTTGGTTTGGTGTCAATCATTGCTACTTACCCCATCTATTACCACTTCTCATTTTATCATTACCACAGTTTATTTCCCTATTCTCTTACATCCTAAACCATCTATATCCCCTGTTCCCATTTTCCCTATCCCTAAACCCTATTATTTCCTACCATTTTCCCTCTTCCATATCATTTGTAGAAAATTCCCATTACTCCTATCCCTAAATCCTTTCACTCCCTTTTCTTATCCCTTTCCCTATCATTTACAACAAATCTCCAATTCCCATATCCCAAACATGTCAAGTGATTGTCCCATATTTTAAATCCACTTGACAGAAACTCCACTTTTCCCCACTGTTCCATATTCCTCACAGTCCCTCATTTCCCTTTGGCACATTTGGCACTTGGAGACGAAGACACCGAGTCCTAATTTCTCATTTTCAAAAAATCAAACATACACTTGTCATACACATTGCAACACCATGACGGACACTGACACATCCTATGAACAAGACAGTGATTCTGCCACTGAACTGCATGCACCAGGAGGACACTGAAACGGTGAAAAAGGCCTGATCCACTCCAAATCTTGGCCGAAGCTTCTTTGGCTGAGCATGACACTTGATGAGAGACATTCACTCCAAATTTCAGTAAATTTGGAGTAACTTTTGTCATTTTTGAAATTTTGGTTGCAAAATAGGTTTTTCTGCCCGACGCGTCACGCCACTCGACGCGCGCTTACGTTTGAGAGATCTTCTGGAGGAAAAATTTACATTTTTAGATTTTTTATGGTAAATTATGCATGCTTAGGAATGGCTGAAAGATTTCATCAAGTTCTGGGTGGTCTTAAGGGTCAAAAACACTCCAAAAATGACCTTTCTGCCACTTTTTGCACCAGAAAGAACCAGTCTTGGGAGATTGCAGTTTTGGAGAGGAAAATGAACTCCAAATTGAAAAATTCCACTTGGGTTGGATAGCAGACAGACAGGGCTTTCCAACGAGCTATCATGAGCTCAATTTGGAATTCAGGAAGTACCCCAAAAACAGGCTCAAAGTGGCACAACGCATTGATTTTTTGGGCGCGGCGCATAGAGAAATTTGGCCTCATTTTGACTCTTCAGCTCAGAAATTCGCCCAGTTTTGACTAGTTTCGCTTTTTGATGTAATTCTTGATCTATCTTGATGTAATTTGATGACTATGATGTAATTTTGGCTCATATTTACTTATTCTAGAGGATTCATTCACTAAAAAGTGAAAATTAAATGAATGAATCGGTTTCCTTCCATATAGAGGCAAGTTGTTTGATTGCCTAGATTTCAGTTCCTTGTTTAGAATTGGTTGAAATAGCTCCTAGAAGGATGAGAACCCACCCCAGAAGCATGAAAGGGTTAGACTTGTTCATATATTGTATTTTCTTCCGAGACATTTTCGTAGTGTTGGACTCTTTCTTAAATTGTTTGCACTCCATTGTACATACACTTCTGCATTTTTGGCAAAGGAAAGACCAGGGTTTTGCAGCACTTGTTGGGATCCTTGTGGCTCTGAGTTTTGATGATGTTTTTCTCCATGTATCTGTAAGTTTCATTAATGTTATATGTATGCCATTTCCCTTCTCTTTTCTTCTGAATTAAACAAAGGAGTAACTAAGGTAGAATTCATTAGTTTGCTGGTGCTCTGCCTTAAACTTTTGTTTAGTTTTATATGTTTTCCTCCGTTTGAAGAGGATCCTTGCACCTTCCTACCCTCTTCAGCTCCTCAACAGTATTTTCTATCCATTCATTCAATCTAAGACATCAAAGCCATTGCCTTCCCTGCCCCAACTTGAACTCTGCAAGAAACTGGGCCTAATCCCCAGACCCAAAATTGTCTTTCCCTTGTTTCTAGCAAAAACCCTAAAAATCAAAATCAAACTCCTTTATTCATATACCTAGCCTAAAATTAGCACTCATTTCAGTCATCTCAAGCCCTATTGATACATTTTTCCTGAAATTGACTCGGAGAGAGCCCTCTCCTGTTCTAGTAGGGCTAGCTACCAGACTGAGCGTGGTTTGGTGTTACCCTGAATCTCGCCTTCCTTCAGCCTAAGGTGGATTTGGGCATAACACATTCACACCTTTGTTGCTTGGAAAACACACTTCTTGTTTTCTCATGGGAAATTTTCCCAGCATAACAAAATGTTCTAAATTGTTCTTCTCATGGTGGTCTTTGATAGGAAAAATTCAAATATTCTTCCCTTTGTTAGTACAATTGTGGATAGTGACCCAAGAGTGGAGGTTGATTCCATTGTGTGCTACACTTGAGGCCTTAAGGTGCCTCTAGTCGGTTGTCCTTGGCAGCCTTGAGTGGAGAATCTTCTTCTTGAAATGTGAAAAGTTGTCCTAGATGGTGATATTTTGCCATACCCAGGACCGCGCGGCTTTTTGAGGGATAACCGCGGATATTTACGCTATTATCGAAGAAAATACTGTGCAGAGTGCTTAGTGCTAGTGCCTTTTGTGTGCGACATAATAAATTTTCCTTTTGACCTTAAGAAAAGTTAAATTTTCTAGATTATGTAATGTTTTTCCATCTTGTAAATCCTTCTACTTGACATTTCATGATGTCCTTTGCCTGTCCGATTTTCCAGTGATAACACATACCTCTGTCCTCGTCTCCCTTCCTGCAATATCGACCTCCAAACTAGCCCTAAAACAACCCTTAAATGCCCACACTTTTCAGTCTTTTGGTGTTGCCTACTAACACAGGGTTTCGCCCCTTCCTTCACCAAGACTTAGCTTCCAACTAGCGCTTGATCACCTGCAGAAACCCTTGACACAGACCCTTACCTTTGCTGGTGTCCACCCTCCCTTTGTTGTGGCTAGGGAACAGAGGTAACCTCTCCAATGAGCTCTCCACCAAGAAGAATGTTGCACAATTGGATGACTAAATGACTCCAATTCACCCTCCTTTTATAGCTAAAAGAGGGGCTCCTTCCTAGGACGTCACACAAGGGCTGCCATGTTGTCATAAGCCGAAAACACCTTAGGTCGATCTAGACATGCAAGTGCAAACCCATTAGCAACCTTCAAAAACTCATAAATCATTGAAGACAACTCATAATTGGATGATTTTCGATGCATTAGATTCATCTCGACGAGCACTATCATCCTCAACCATCACATGTAGAAAATTCATCATGGTTTTGGCCCAAACATCGATGGGTGAAAAATCCCCAAGCTTGGTTCTCAAGCCCACAAGCCTATTTGTGGCGCTTTGACCTCCAACTTTCAAATACTAGGGCTTGGAGTGCCTCCGAAGCTACACAAAAATAAACACCTTAGAGACTTCTTAACTCCCTGGAGTTCTTGCTCGGACCCACTTTCTCTAAGATAACTAATTGATTTTTCCTTATAGTTTACCAAGGACCAGTGTCCTTCTAGCAAGTCCATCCCAATGAGCATATCATAGGATCCTAATGGTAGAATGTTTAAATTAATTTTAATTGAATTATTGTCTCCACTTACAGAACAATTTGACACCTTGGCGACCACCCTTCTTTTCGTCCTAGTGGCTAATTGCACTAGCCATGGATGCTTAAATTTTTGGGTTTGAAGGTGGCATTTTTCTACAACTCTAGGACTGACATAGCTCAAGTTGGCCCTTGGATCTACTAAAATAGACACAGTTTGATCAGACATCCTACCTTCCAACTCAACCATAGTGAGTTGATAATCTTCTTAGTGGTCCTCCAACACGACATTGATCCTGGGCATGCTCCTAGCTAGCTCCCCAACCGTAGATGCCTCCTGAACGTTAGCATCTTGCTCAAGTCTAGCACAGTGGGGACAATTCTTGTAATAGTGGGCTTCTCCACAAATCCAACATTGCAGAGGGGGCTTTTGTACATGGCTGGGTTCTGGCTTACTAGATGCTTCAGTAGGCTTGTTCTCTGCTTGCCATTTGGATTTTTTCTGACTCTTTCTAAACTGTTTACTGGGCAGATTCCTATGCAAGTTCCTAAAATTTGCAGATTTAGTACCTCTGAAATTATGGAAATTATTTTTCCCTTTCTTCTGAGACCAATTTTTAACGATGTCCCCTTTCTGTTTTTTCTGCTAGTAACACATTCGATCCTTCTGGGTCGCTTCGTCCATAGTTTTTGGACTGTAAAACTCTATTCTTTCCTTCATAAACGTCGGCAGACTACTCAGAAACTGTTGCACTTTAGCTTTCTCCTCCCAGAGATAAGGTACATACCTTAACAAAGAGGTAAATTTTGTTATATATTCATCCATAGTCATCTACCCCAATCTCAAGTTGTGGAACCCTTTAACCTACTCATCATAGAATCGTTCTGTCAAATACTTGCTTTTGAAATGCTTTTGAAACTCATCCCAAGTTACACTCTGCTCATCTATCCCTTCCACCGACTTGACCTCTCCCCACCATAAGGTGGATTTTCCTTGAAGTTGATAGATGGCTAATCTGACTTTAAGGTTACTATTTTATTCATAGACTTTGAAGTATTTTTTCATGTTGATGACATAGGCTTCTGTAGCTTTCTCTGCTTCTTCGTAAAAAAATAGGGTTTTTATTTTCCTGAATTCTCCCTGCAGCTCCAATTTCTGTTTATTTGTTTTTCTTTGATATGAAGAATTAACTTATTCTTCTTCATTATCAGCTCTATTTCTATCACTTCCTTGGGTATGGCTTCCTTCTGGGTCATCATCAGTATGTTGTTGTTATTCCCCTTCATCGCAGGTTCCATGCTTAGGACTTGGTTGATAGATTCGATGATTTTTCCTATTTTAAAGGATCTTCAGGATTCTCTTATTAAAGTATTAATATTTTGTTATCTATCCTTTGTCGAACCCTCTCTTCTTGCAATTTTTGCACAGTCTCAAGTAGCTTATTTGTCTGGTGTTATTGTTCCGCTCCCAGCTGCACCCACATTTTTGGATTTTCTTCCGGATTGGCCAAGGGATTAACTCTCACTGATGTTCTAGTTGGAATTTGTCCTCCCACTCTTCTTCTCATTGTAGTTGTCATTCACTCACTTCCTTAATCACTGTTCACTATGCACATTTCAACACGTTTATCATTAAAACTTTCACCCATTCATGCCACAATATGGAAACTTGGCTCTGATACCACTTGTCACATGTACCAATATTGACTCATGCAATTTTTTTTATTTAAACACAAAACACTAACAAAAATGAAGGAGAAACGAATTACTAATTCCTAAACATGAACATAATATATATTTGAATTTTATTAAACCTATGTTAAGGTCCAAAGTCCTCCCAACTTGTGCACAGCACAATGGTTATGATAACTGGGTTAATTCATCTGATATTCATTAATAAATGATTTTTCGTATCGACCTTACACTTGTAATATTATCTTTATAATTGTGTATTCACCGTTGGTAAGGTTTTTAATTCATATCTTCGTGCCCAAGGTGGATGAACCTTCCAAATTTGCCATCGCAAACTCTCACCCTACACCTGGCAGCTTCGCTTGGGGATCCAAATCTTGATCAACAGTTATGCTTCTAGGATGAAGATCGACGGAGGCAAACTAACTTTGTGGATTTATCTCGGTAACCACTTGTCCTTCACACATTCTTCCCGACTCATTTGCTTTGGCAGGCTTTGCGTTTCATCCCTCTGCAACAACATGTTATTAGGGTTTTTAGATTATTATTCCGTGAACGTTTTCTCGTTCCACTGCTTGAGAATTACTCACTGTTGCTTAAGAATTTCCATGGCAGGGTCAATGAGGCAACCCTACCATTCCAACGCCTCGACATGTAAGATAAGTTTTCTCACAAGATCCCTTCAGTTATACTTTGAAGTTAATCCCTTTCCTTATTGTTTTTACCCTTGTTGCTTTATTTCAGACTCGAACCTTCCTCCATATGACAATGTCTGCTTGTTGGTTCCACTATCTTACTTCTAAGGGTACGCATCAGTATTCCTTATGACTTCCTTTTGTGATTAATGGCTTTTGGGGCCCTGTAGATAATACATGGTTTTGGTTGCTTGCAAGTTTGGAAGAATCGTTCAAGGGTTTCTCTCTTTTAGCGTCTACAGGTAATCGTTAAAACCCTCCTGGTTGGTTGTGTTCCTTTGCTTATGCACAATAGTTATTTGGTCTAGACTTACTATTCATGCTCTTGCAGGCTCTAACATGTATGAGTTTTTTTCCAAGGTTTCCCCTGTTCATCGATTCGCCTTGCAAGCACTCAAGAACTTATCCCTTTCTTGGCATAGGTATGGATGATTTCTCTTTCCTTATCGGCCAAATCTGTGGCTCAGAACTAGAGGGTTTTTCTATAGAATTTAATTTAATAGTTAGGGGTTTTGGGTATTTGATTCTACACTCTAGTTTTAGAGAGAATAGTCTATGGTTCAGAGTTTTATGGCCACCGGTCATGAACAACCTACTGTATATAAACATGCATTTTATTTTTTTGTCTTTCTAGACCGAAGATTTATATATATTAATTCCGTCCATCCTTATATATAGGACTCAGTCCACCATGATATATGGAACTCTTCGCCTAAATTCAAATGGGTTTATAGTTAGAGTTAATTGGGGAATCTGGCTTGAGAAAAAACAATTTGTATTTTATTTTTAAACTTATACATTGTGTAATATTTACTTTGACAGTTCTTGCTTCTAATTTGCAGCAACGATGCGTATACAATATGACTATACCCCTACATTTTTGTGGGTTGTGGTTATTCTTCCTTTGTACTCACTTGTGATATTGTTAAATGTAGCCTAGTCAGATTTTCTTATGCGGCATTTGTTTAGTAATTCTCCTTATATTATGGAATATGAATATTGCATTATCTTTTGTCAATGTTTCAGTTTTAGCGTTCTCAAATCATTTGGGGTCCTCGGGTTGGTTGAACCTTTCTTTCTTCCTCAAATTTAATAAAGGAATTCTTGATGCATTTGCGAATATTTACAATAGAGTTTTCTTTACTGTTTTCTTCTATGCAAAATGTGTGCATTTACGAATATTATAACAAAGTTTTTTTTATTGTTTCTTTTGTGCAAAGCTAAGGGTCATATATACAGTTTTCTATTCAAATAAAAGATAGGATAACTACCTAGTAAGGCTCCTAGTCATAAACACGATACCTCAAACTGGATTTTAATCATCTACCATCCACAAACTCAATACATAGTAGCGGAATTTCAACACATAAAAAAACTAATTCCCAAATTTTTTTTTTATTAAATATAACTAAATAGTAAGGTTCATTTATAAAATAAAACTAATTTCCAGTAACCACATTACACAGTAGTAGATTTACTTATCTGTTTCCGCAACTTGTTAAGCAATCACAAAATTATTGAGAAGAAAATATTGCTCTGCCAAACCATGAGAAGGGAAATGACGTCCTCTTCTCCCCCCGAGCTCCTCTCCAAAGCAGTCAATAGTATTCAATGTTTAACAGAGTTTGGCATCTAGACCACTATCCATCCTAATCTTTCCCGTCTGAATTAGAGTTCCATTGGCTCAAGTTCCTCGATAAATCTACAACAACATCCTGCCCTTCTTCAGACTTTTCCTTTGTTCCCTCCATGAACCACCAAAAAGAACCCCTCCTCATTGAGATTTCCTTTTTATCTCTAAAGGAGTAGGTAACTGTTTGTAACTATTTCTAACTGCTCTGGAACTGTAATTCGTTTTTTAGCCAATCTTTTCCATTCCCAATTTTATTATTCTCATTATCATTCCATTCAAAAAGAACAAGGAACAATTAATACAAAGTTTTACTATACTTCACCTATTTTCAACAAAACTAATTCAAGGTAACTTAAAGCAAAGGTTTGTAATTTAATTTCATTCCCCGGTTTTACAATTATATACATTAGTTTCTCCACTTTAGACATCAATTTATTCCCAAAGAACTCTCGTAAACTCAGAGTAATAAAATATATTAAACTCAAACACAATTTTAGATATTTGCATGAATATGTATATATATAAAATTCATAACCACATTTATATGGGAGTTTAACACATGCACCACATTTCAAATTCCATACAAGAATATCTCTATTTTTTTTAACAAGGTCAGTTATGATATATTCATTCAAAAAAAGGGGGAGATAAACTCCAAGATACAAAATATTTAAACAAGTTAGAAAGGAAGATTGGACAAAATTCCTTGATCTTTTGTTTCATGCTTTCACATGGAGCTTGTAAATTCCTCACTTTCCTACTATGTTTAGCTTGTAAATTCTAACATATTGTTGAAGTAGAAGAGTACAATTACTATTCCAAACTTTTTGTAGTTTTCGAGAGGAGCAAGAGATTCTTTGGATTGGTTTCTTGTAAGAATTCTTTCAAAGGGGGGAATGAGAGGGCTCGAGGAAGGGCTAGGGGAGACTGGATGAGGGAGAAGGGGAGGAAGAGGGGATGAAGCAGGAAGGGGGGGAGGAGGAGATGCATGCATTTTTTCTTCTGATTCACTTCTGTCAATGTATTTTCCAAAGGCATTGCTTATAGCTTTTACATAATCGTCCCCCCAACAGTGCAAAGGAAGGTGAGGGAGACGAACCCAAACCAATACTGCATTAGGAACATCAAGCTCGGGATCAAAATCAGGATTCCATCTATTCAGGTATAATCCTCTAGTGTCCATGAAGTAAGGTCCATTTCTAAAGATGAGGTCTCGATCTTCCCTAGATTCAAAGTAGAAAATGAAATAGCCTCTTCCACAAAAATGAATGGAGATTTGGCCTTGAGTTTTGGTAGCCCAGATCCTTTCCACCCATTTTTGTACTGTTTTTGGAGAAGGCCAGAGGCCCGTGAATTGACTAACCAAACCTATCTCAGCCAAAGAAAGAGTAGCTTTGTGAGGCATCAATAGAGGCATATCAATTTTTGGAATGTCATCCATTCTTTTCACGAACTTGGAGATTGAGGAACACTCACGAGGGGCACCAAGAGAGGAGACGAGGCTAGGAATAGTCAAAGCGACAACATCAGGAGGGGTTGCAACTGTAGAGCAAACCCCCTCCGGATCGGACTCCGGAGGGGCCAATAGAGAAGAGAGCAGGGGGAAGCTTAGGTCACAATCTCGAAGGGTGAGCGCAATGCGGGAGAGCATTTCAGAATATCTCTAATTTTACCAACATAACTTCAAAGAGAAAATGAATAATAAACACAGGAATATAGATAACTCTTATAAGAAATTCCAAACTAGCAACTGATTTGTGAAGGAAGCCTTTCCCCCCAACCATAAGCTTGGTTGCACTTCAACTTTGAACTGGCCATCCCCAACTAATAACTCATTGTAATTGGGGTAGGAGAAAACAACTTTTCCTTCACACATATGATAGAGTCAAGGATCTCCATACGTAATTGAGCTTGAGCCTATGTGATCTCCAGATGCCTCTTAGTTGGTTAGCAAAGCAAATAAGGGAATCCCTTCACTACTTTGTAGTTCTTCGATGATTATCATCCTCATCTAGCACACATCAAAGCACAATATACTTTGCCTAGCTAGAGTCAAGAACTCTTTTGCAAGTGTTTGACATGTAGAATTTATTTTTAGGGAGCCAAAAACACACCAACATCATTCCAATCCACAACTGCCATTTTTCTTAGCATATTTGGGCACCCTAAACGTAGTTTATCACGTAGAATACTAGACTGCCATCTTTCCACTGAACACTGGTAGAATTCTTCTCGCAAATTTCACTACTCAAGCACTCGTGTGACTTTTCTCCCTGTGGGTGTCTCTCTATGCATAAATGATTGAATTCACATGTCAATGAATGCCTAAAAGCCTTTTTCCATTTGCGGATCTACCCCCTTCCAAAATTTTCCATGTTTTATACAGTCTAATAATGTACAATGCCACATTTACCTCAGTGTCCCAGACAATCCATGGGTCAACTTCAAAATCCAAGGAATGTACTTAGCCCATCCCTTCCATTAAATTCTGGAAAATTATCGCACCGGCCAACCAAACTTCCATATTTATGAGTGTGGTTGTTCCAACTACCTAGCCATTCACAATTTATTGCTTCTTGGGCAAGAGGGAAAGGCGTCATATTTAAATTTGAATTTCTTGGCAATAAATTATCCGCAATGCCCCCATTTCTTTCTTAGTTGTGATAGCATAGACTATATTAATGCTCATATGTTCCTAGTCCGTTGCTCAATATTTTTAATTATCAGAGGAATATTTACATACATATTTTTTTTAATCACCCAATTTGGTTTGTCGCAATGATGATATTTAAATGCCAACACAAATAATACAATACCATTAAGATATTTAATTACAATTAATTGCAACTTAATCCAAAGGTCAAGATAGGGATATTACACATTACCTTTCCCTTGTGCTTTCTCACTGGCAACTCTGAGAATTACTTGGCGATCAATGCTTGAATGCTTAGGTCTGTATCATTGTTTTCTTGAATGCTTAGGTCTATATCATTGTTTTCTTCTTCTTGATCACTTTTTTTTCTTTAAAATGGAGCAAAATAGCTTGACAAAGAGGCACCATGATGATTTTATAGTCTTCCAAATTATTTATATCACTATGCTAACTTGTGACTATGAAAGAAATCCATGCCAATATTTATATCCCTATGCTAACTTGTGACTATGAAGGGAATCCATGCCATCTCGTTTGATTAAACATATCCATGAGAAGTGCATGCAAAAGTGTACATCTCCCCATTTGACTATGCGTCAAATGTCTTTCCGCTGGCAAGATGCTTAACACCTGCCTCTACCTCTTTCTGAAATTACTTCCATTCCTTTCCCCAAGAAGGTCTTGTTGAAATCCTCCACAAATGCCTTCCTCAAACAATGCACATACGTATGCTATCATTTCTTCCTCATTTATTTTACCCACTTGAGAGTTCCATGACTATAACTGTTTCTGCAAATTTTTGGATATTATCAATTAGCTCGTAATTTTTTTAGAGATTTTTTTCGTGCGGTTTTTTGTATTTATTCATCCAATGAGTCACCTCATCTAAATTGACACTTGATAGTACTTTTCGAGCTGATTTGCTTTCTTCATCATACCAACTTACAAGGTCTCTAAGGTTTTATCTTACCATCCTTTAAAAAAATAAAAAATCACCTATACCAAAACTTTTGTTAGATTTTCCTTAAAACCAACGAGGCATGTGACATTCTCCATTGCTTCTGCGACTCACCGGGCAAAGAGAACTGCTTTTTGGTAATTAAGGTTTTGATAGGAACTCCAATGTTTAGCCTTTTCATTTCATCTTTAACCACTCCTCCGAGGGAAATAAAACATTGATATGAAGGCCTTCTGAAAGGCTAATACTGATCTTGAAGTTCTCGATCTGAAAATTTGTTCTTTTATGCTATTAAATAATCCACTACTCGATCCCTATTTGATTTGGCATGTATATTCTCATGTCCCATTAACAAGTGATGTGCCATTACACATTCAAAAGCTCAATCACAACTGCATAAAGAAAGTAAATGCTTACCCGTCACTGTGATGCCCCCGATGCCCCCTGTATCCGCTGAAATCTTAGACCAAGCGTTCCCTTTAAGTCGTAAGATTTATTCTAGATAATGATGAGATGCAAAGGATAATAAAAATTATGTATGGATGATTATGAAGATGGATTTTGTTCCTTGAGGATTTGAGATGTACTCTTTTGTGTCAAAATAAGGAGGCACTCACTGCTGCAGTGGTAAACAAAGGCATGGAATGTGTTAAAAGTTACTGGTAAAACGGGTTTATTCGTGTAATATTCTTCAAAAATACAAATCAGTATTGACCCGAGACCTGGTTCGACTTCTCTCTGTTGTGTTTTAGTCTTGCAGACTTAAAACTTGCTGGCTTCTAGGACCTGGTTATGGGATGTGTAGCTATTTGTTGTACCCGGCTACTGTAGGCTGTGAAGGACATACAGTTTGCCTGCAACACGGTCAAGTTTATAGCTATTGCAGCAATTTTTCTTATATTTATATAGCCAGTGGGTAGATCAAAGACAAAAACAACAGTAATGGGTTTGAGTTAATGAGCTTAGTTTTGAAAAGCTTCAAAAACTTCATATGCACAAGGATAGACATGCTAAAACTAAAACTATTTAAAGTTTCTCGAGTAACATAGACATCGTTATATCTAGTGCCTAACATCCAAAAAACAAGCAAGGGTAACATCATGATATTTAGGATCTTATTTTCTTCTTAATTTTTATCAGGCTTATATGCAGTTTACAGGCGGAGGAAAAAAACATTCTTTAGAATTTTCTAAGTCCAAGCATCTACTCTCGTTCCTATTTTCTAGAATTGTTTCAAAAATCTCCTGTTTCTATTTTCTAGAATTGTTTTCTTTGGCTAAATATACTGCACTTGCTGTTTGCTTATCAACTCACAACCTGGCCTCTGCCTCCTAAAATATCAAAAAACTAAATTGCTAGAAAATCATCCATTGGCTATAACTAGGAAACTTCCCAAAATCATTATCCATAACCCCGCCCTTACAGTCAATTTTCACAACACTGAAGAAACATTTACTGCATAATTATTTTCTGTAAACAAGGGAAATTACCCTCAAGGAACGAACACTAATCCCAAACTAAAATTGAAAGTGTCACGTAACTTTCTTAAATGGTAAACAATGAATACTGAAGAAAAACCAATACTGTGCAATTTAGCTTTTTAACCTGGTTTGTATAACAATGAACATAAGGGCACAGAAAACATGATACTGTTCTGACGTGACTGAAACTTTCCTTCATAAGGACCAACTAAACACTGTAATCCTGGGCAATGATGAAGTCCTCAATTGCAAGCCTTGAAAGAGAGATGGAATTGAAATAGTGGGGTTGAAAAGAATGAGAATGAAGTATTATTCTGAGCTTCATGTTTTGTATCATTAAAACTATTTCTGATACCCAGAGATTATAAACAGAGGACACAGCCCCTAAAAATAGAATGTAAATAGAAATGTTCTGAAAATTTGAGAATAAAACATATCATCGCATCACCTGTTTCAGGCTTCCATATATTTTTACCCAGGAACATATTAAAACCATTTCCACTGAGCATCAAGTACTGGTTGTATCAGTATGGCAAGCCATGAAGCCCCAATGTCAGAGGCAAAACAATATATAGAATAAGCACACATACGGGTTGCCATTCAATTTAGGTGAAAGAACAAAGGAACCAGATATTTTCGTAGAGATCGAGGAAACAGTGGCAGAATTACAAAACTGTCTATTTACATCAATGGATTGTTATAGCAAAGCAAAGGGAAGTGGCATATCAACAAGAACACGCCTTTATTTGAGTATGCAGCAGTGGAATTTTTTTATATACTGCTGCATCAAAAAATTTCCCTGATTGCTACCAAGCCTTTGGACTGTATAAGAAAGGGGGTCTAGAAATAAAATACAGGTTACCATCAAACACACTCCGTGAATTTTGGCACAATTAGTCAAATTTCTGTCTGCATAGATGGAACACAGACTCCATCTTATTGGTCACGGGAAAAAAGAATGATTCTTGGACTATATCACGAAGAATTCCAAGTTACACTGCCAATTCAATGAAGTGTAAAGAGGAATTCATCGAGGAATAATTAAAACGCACATATTTACCTAAACCATAAGATACTCATGAATTTCCCTTTAACACTCTCCTAGGCAATTGCTTTTTTTCACAAATGCAACCCGGAAAGGGATTTGCATAGAAGTACTCCTCAGTTTTAGGAAATTCTCCAGGTTGTCGATTTGCTGGAGCTCCTGTTCTGTGGGCATGGATTTCCGTCACCTGTTGTTGAAATTTTTCCCATGAAATGCTTCCTGATTCATACTCATCTATCAACCTAACGAGAATTTGTCTGCAATAAAAAATGTGAACATCACTTTTAGCTGAAATTCAAGATTCTATCTGAAAACAAATTAAAACCTGAATTACTTCTGGAGTGCTTATTTCTACACACCTGTCAGGACTGATTGTCTTCCTGAATCCTTCAAATCGTCTGTGGCCCTGAACAGCCTTGGCCATGTTCCCATCATAGGTGTAAACAAAAACATCACTTTCTAATGCCATTATGTAATCCAAACCTGCTAATCTGTTTTGATAATCCTTCAATGGCTCAAATTCTTCTTCAGTGGTCAAGCTTAAATGAGTGTATACATTTGGAAAATGCTTCTGAAGGGACTCTAAGCTTCCATTCCCATAAAGCTTCCCTGCTACTATGAATATCTTAGTCGATGAGGGATAGCCCAAAGCCTTCAAAAAAAGGCCAGTCTCATGAGGAGTCAAAGGGCAGCTTCCCTGTATGCGTCTTTCTTCTCCATCAATATCTTTTTCTTTCCAGTGTTCAACATTAATTCGCATCTGCCTGAGTTCCTCACCTTCCTCTGATGACAATCCATGTGTACATCCCGTAAAAGCTAGCATATCTTTCTCATACCTAGACATAATATTATCACATAAATCAAATCCATGAACCAAAAATAAGAACACATTATTTAATGTATGCTGCATAAACCAACCAGAATCAGAAATTGCTCTAAATTATTCCGAATACCTGAGATGGAGGGCAATGTATGGTGACTTATCCCGTATTCTACTTAGAAGAGTTTGAGATAGTCGCTCAATTGGCTTGGTAAACTTCAGTGCCTGGTAATTTGCACGGCAGCGGAGTTTCTGAATTGAATCAGGAAGGTCATTATTTGCAAGACGGGCATCAGTATGTGTAAAATACAACACCTTATGTTGTTTCAGCAGAGGAAGCATCTCATCCTTGTAGAAGGATGCCTGTAGATTGGACAGCTTACAAAATTGTTAGCTGCAATCCTAGAATGGATTTAGGGTAACGTATGAAAACTATCACCTCAAAATCAACAAGATATTATATCCAAGCGAAGTCTTAAAAAGGACAGAGGATTATTTCACCTTTGACCACGAAACAGGAGCCTTCTTTAAAGGCTCAACATTTTTTAAGGATGCTGGTAAGGAATCAATAATGTGCACATCTTCCTTCAGTGTGTCAACAAAGTGGTGAACATCAAATATATCTTTAAACTCACTGCAGCATTTAAGCATTTCAATATCAACCAAGATTTTCTGAGTTCCAAAGCAGAAAGTAATGACAGTATATTTTTCTGCATGTGAAGTCATGACAAATCAAAAAAATATATAAATACCTTGGATCATCCCAGAAAGAACTGTGATCTAAGGTTGGTATGACAAGCACAGCATTCATAATCCTTGCAATGGCAACCATATCACAGATCTGCACTTTAAGAAACAGTGTATAAATATACAAGATTGGACACCTACATAACTTTCAAAAAGGAACCAAAAAAAGTATTGCCTGTTGAACTCTTCAAAGTTCATACTTACTCCTGTACGCATCTGATTCAATCCACCATTAGCATTCACAACAAGATAACCATTGGGTCGCTCTCGTGGGGCTGTAATAACATTTTTATGGAAATCAGGAATGTGAATGGCTGCAGTACAATTGCTTATGATTCACTTCAGAAATTTTGCTGAGGAATGGGAAGAACATACGCTTATAATGTCGAGGCCGATCTATGCAATGGAAGAAGTGTTTACTATCTGGCTTAGACCAAAGATCATTACTTAAATGATTAACCTGGATCCAAAAGCACTAATGTTATTCAAAAGCATATGTCAAATAAAAGGCAACATAAAAATAAAAGTATAAATAAACTATAGTTCATATGCAGCATCATTCTTGTTCAGTCACTTACATTTAAGGCTTTAGAAAAATAATCCACCTCTCGTAGATTAGAAGATTTAACTGTAGTTGCAAGAAGTTGAGAATTCTCTGTTAATAGTAGCTTCAAAGAAGATTCCCCAAAAGGTTTCAGAATTGTGTCATGCGGAAAACTCTGCAAAAGAACGGTCAAGTAAAATCCCTTCCCAACTTACTGCAGAATACAGATGCGTAATTTAAAAAAAGCACATTTCATGGTAACAAGTAGGCATTATTTTCAATTTTGCAACAAATGAAAATCTCCTTTATCCCCTGTATCTTATACTGTGAGTTTTATTTTGCATTATCATCTGGAATATAACTCCTTCAATGGGAAGATAATAGTTATACTAGTTCAAGTAGATTTATAAAACGAGTTCAACCCAGAGACGATTAGAGTTCAAGGAAATCATAAATGTATAATATTCAGAGTTCATGTATACAGCTTCATCGTCACCAGAATTTGGATGACTGTTAGTTCGGTCTGTGCTTTTCAACCCAATTCATTCAATTTAGTTAGCTGGCTGATTCATTTTGCTATTCAACTGATCTTCAAATGGATTCCTCTTTTTATGATCAATCAAAGTCTAGTTTCTCCTCCCCTCCCACATTGTTCATAGGAAGGTCCTGAAAGGCCTTGGCAGATAATTTGGCTCTTGGATAACCCTTCAACAAAAGAAGCTCAACTAGTACAGGCATGTTACAAACTAACAATACGCTGTTACAAATGAAATACTCTTCTTACATCCAATCAAAGTCTAGTTTCTGCTCCCTCCCATAGTGTTCATAGGAAGATCCTAAAAGGTCTTCCTGGGCAAGTTGGGGTAACCCATCTGCAAAAGATCCTCAAGGAGTACAGGTAAATTTCAAACTAACAATACCCCAACAGCCATGGCATACAGCATGGGAACATACGCTGAAATGATGCAATGTGTGAGATTTGTTACTATTGTTTCATTGTAAAGCATAACTCTAACAATTCAATTCTTTAAACGGGAATATTTCGATACCCACATTCAGCCTACCATCTG
Source organism: Pinus albicaulis (assembly GCA_034641835.2). Classification (NCBI taxonomy): domain Eukaryota; kingdom Viridiplantae; phylum Streptophyta; class Pinopsida; order Pinales; family Pinaceae; genus Pinus; species Pinus albicaulis. The sequence goes on from CM076575.1 coordinate 896,079,832, forward strand.
TTCTAGCAATATCAAAATCACAAACCATGGTGATGGAGCATTGATTCATTGGTGTAGTATACAGAGTATTTAGTTTGTCCCACTTAAATGGCATGAGTTTCAATGGGATGAGAAGGTCGTGGAGTATTAAGCTGTCACCATGGTATGCCCTGCCTGAATGGCTTGTGTGTGCCATGAGCTATAGCACACAGTACATTACTCTGAAATGAAGCAGCTTATGAAATATGCTTTTAAGGATCTTATGTTCAAATCTCAAACCAGAATACCAAAATTCAGCCCACTATTTGTTCTAAAATATAAAAATCACAAACCACACCAAAAGTATGACTAAGGATTTTATGTCCAAATTTCAAACCAGAATACCCACATCAGCCCATTGTTTGCTCTAAAATATAAAAATCACAAACCACACCAAAAGTACATTGGATCAATGGAAGGCTTGGCAAAGTATGAAGATGCCACTGTGGTTTGCTGCCACCGTGGTTTGATCCACTTGAACGGCACAGGTTTCCCATGGGCTATAGCATAACCTCGTTATAAAATGTAATTTTTACAATTTAAATCTCAACCCAGAGTACCCACATTCAGCCCACCATTTGTTGTAGCTACATTAAAGTCACAAACCATTCCAGCGAATTGTTGGTTCACTGGTGAGGTTGACAGAGTACTAAACTGTCTCCACTGTTTGCCATACCCAGCCAACTGTTTGTCGTGCTACATAAAAATCACAAAACCATTTGAACGAAGGTGCTCACTCGTTGCTGAGTTCAACAGAGTATTAAACTGTCAGCATGGTTCACCACAAATATTATCCTTAATCTATTCCAGTCTATAATCCCTAATGAGGAAGACAGCTCCACGAACAAATGCCCGTCATAATGAACCCGGAAACAATGTATTGATAATAACTATATAATGCAGCTTGGGTGGTGAAGTCACGCGGTATGAATGCATACATGGAGAATACATGCAATGTGCTACGAAAGTAGTGATAATCTTCAGAGAAGCTAGAGCCATACGAATTGAAAATGAAGAGAATACTTGATGTCCATCCTAATAAACTTCACTGACATAAGATGAGGCCCTGCTAAATTTGGCAGAATACGTAACCCTCACAAAATTATGCAAAGCTGCCCCCTAAAAAGGAATACAACTCCAAGAACAAAGGTTTCTGTCATAAAAAACCCAGCAACAATACATTGATAATGACTATATAATGCAGCTAGGGTGGTGAAGTCATGTGCCATGAATCGATACGCAGAGGAAATACGCGACAAGCTATCAAAGAAGTGATCACCTGCAAAGAAGCCAGAGCGATACCTAATCGAAAATGGAGAAAATTATTGATTATTATAAAGACTCTTGATGTCCAAAGGGAAGAGACTGTGTAATTTTGACAGAATAGTTACTCGTAAAATTAAGCGAAGCAGTCTCCTAATGAGGAATACAGCTCCACGAACAAACGCCCCTCTCACAATGAACCCAGCAACAATGTATTGATAATAACTATATAATGCAGCTTGGGTTGTGAAGTCATGAACTATGAATGGATATGCGGTGAATACATGCAATGAGCCACCGAAGAAGTGATAACATCTACAGAAGATAGAGCAATACCTTATTGAAAATAAAGTGAATTATTGATTCTATTATGGAAACGTTTGAAGCCCGTCCTAATAGGGCTCAGGGGCATGAATTTCAAAGGGATGAGACCCTGCTAATTTGGCAGGATATTTACTCCTTTGAAAACTATGCAGCACAGCCCCTTGGGTATATTTTTGAAAGCACATCCAACCAGAAAAGTATCACAAACCAGACATTAAAATGTATTAAAAACTACAAAGGCACATTGCAAATTGATCTTTTTTCAAAATGGGCACCTGTTCAGATTGGAAACTGATCCACGCAACAGAAGTTATTTTCACCAAAACCAATAGCGTAGCCAACACCAATAGCACACACAAAAGAGACTGCCTTACAAATTTTCTGTCCCCAATCTTCTTCATCCCCACCACTCCACACCTCGCAACAAAATTCATCACCACACTGTACAGGAGCGCCTCAAGAATCCAGGGCCTCTTTCCCCGGTCCACGGATCCACCGCATATTCCATCCCCCACACTGCCCAAATAATCAGACGAGGCAAGCGAATCACCATCGCCCGCACGCTTCGAGGAGCCAAAAAACCTGTTCCTGGGACTGACGCTGCCCGTAACCCGAGGGCTAAGCAAAACCTGCGCTATGTTCCGATTGCCGGCCACATGAGCACTCAATTCTGCATGGTCCGAAGCGCATTGGTTTCCCATTGCACTAAATTCCCGCACAGAAAGAAAATTCCGATTCACTGACAATTCCCGCTCAGTCCGCTTTTAAAGACACAAACAATTCGAATTTTAGCCATTTCAATCTTACTTCAGAAGCTCGAACGAAGCAGCTATCCTTTCGTTTTCTGAAAGTCAAAAGGGCATCTTCGATGGATCACGATTCGCCATCACCAACCCTCCATGACAGAGAAATTGAAGCGGCAGATATCACGGGCTGCAGAAAATCTCAAAGGATCCATGAACTTCCCGTTTAATTTTTTTTTTAATCAAGGCAGAGAACAGAGAAGGGCATCTCCAGATCGGCAAAAAGATGAGTGCGAACTAATTCAGGCTGCACTAGAGGTTCTCAGTGCTCTGCATGGATGGCTGGCAAAAAAATATGAATTGTTTTCTTTGAGAGATTTTGTCAAACACGTCGTGGGCATACTCGGGAACTGCACTCAAAAGATGCGGGCCTGCGAGCACAACAAATCGTGGGCCTTTGGAACTGATCAGTAATAAAAGAATCCCATCGATGATGTCATTGTCCATTAAGGAATTAATGTTGTTTTGCAATCGCCTTTTTCAGCTTTTTCCGTGAACGCAGGCCCCGCCAGGTTGGTAACGCAAATTCTACCAGTTTGGCCTCGTTTTAACGAGATTTCTGTGGGTTTGTCATGTTACTAATAATGGAACTTTTATGATGAAACTGGTCTATTTCTATATTGGGATTTGGTTTGATATGATGTTTTTTTTATTTGTTCACAGCAAAATTGTAATGATTGAAGCATCGTTTTATACAATATTATTAGGACAGTATTTTGAAATTATTTTTAATAAATATTTTATTATTAAATATAATGCTGATTGTAATTTTGAAATTTTTATTTGTTATTATTTTAATCTATTAATAATATGTTAAACGTAATTAGATACGTAATTAAATTATTTAAAACTAAAATGAAAAGCATTGGTAGTTGAAGTATTAAAACTAAAATCATATAATAATAATAACAAATTTTTATGAAGACGGATAATTATGTATGTCTCTTTCATCACGTTTGTTATACATTTTTTTTATGAATATCGATCGTCATGTATATGTCTCCATAGTATAGAAAATTGATGGATAGTTATGTATGTCTCTTTCATCACGTTTGTTATACAAATTTTTTTATGAATATCGATCGTCATGTATATGTCTCCATGGTATAGAAAATTTCAATTGGAAGATTATGTTTATGTACTTTTCAATAATGTATTTAAAAAAAAAAAATCAAGAAAATAAAATATAATTAAATAAATTAAAAATAATAATAAAGGAAAAATGATATCATAAAATTTTAAATTATATTAAATTATTGGATTAAAAATGACAAAAACCATAAAAATATATGTTTTTTTTTAATATTTTTTATAAAAATGTAAAATGTGTTATATAAATTTAGTATATTTTATTTAAAAAATGATCTAATAAAAAATTAGCAGCTTTGATCTATTTGTTAAAATAAATTTAGACTAATTTAATTATTAATTTTATTTTTTATTTTTATATAATTTGATCAAGTTAACATAATAAGAGATTACACTAGCGTATATCTATTTAAATACGGATTTAATATAAGTTGAGAGGAATTAAATTTCTTCACGTACAAACTTCTTTAGAGTGCAAAATACAATGTGTTATTGTTTAAATTGTATTAAGAAATGGAGAGGGATCAAATTTCTTCAATTACAAACTTCTTTAAAGTGCAAAATACAACGTGTTATATTTCATTGTTTAAATTGTATTTGTGAATAGTAAATAGAGTATACATAGGACCAAAAAAACGTTTTAACCATAAAAACTTAATTTTTTCATGATATATACAATTTTAAAAAAAAATCCATTTCTTTAGAATGCAAAATACAATGTGTTATTTTTCATTGTTTAAATTGTATTTGTGAATAGTAAATAGAGTATACATAGGACCAAAAAAATGCTTTAACCATAAAACTTAATTTTTTCATGATATATACAATTTTAAAAAAAAAATCCATTTAAAAAGCCAAGAGGGATGAAATTTCTTCTGGTACAAACTTCTTTAGAGTGCAAAATACAATATGTTATTTTTCTTGTTTAAATTGTATTTGTGAATAGTAATAGAATATACATAGGACCAAAAAACATTTTTAAAATTATAAGAGTTCCCATTTAAAAAATAAAACTATAGTCTGGGGGCACCTCAATTGGTGACAAAAGTAATGTGAAATATGTGAAAAGTGAGAGATCCAAGGTTTAAATCTCATGTTTGCTACCAGATTTATGGAGAGGACAGGTCCTAGACCCCAAAGGTTTATCAGTAGTTACTTGTGAGGTGCTCTGGGATACAAAAAATAAAAATGTAAAACAATCAATTTAATAACTTATTGAGCCGAGAGGCTTATTCTACAACCAGATATGAGAGTGACATGTAAACAACAACATGTGTGTTTCTTGAAATAAAATAAAACATTATCTAAGAGAAAAATAATGTCCACTATAGTGAAAAATAAAAATGAATATGTTATGCATGTTTAGTGAGTTGGCCTTATGACTTAATATAATTTGTGTAAAGGAATTAGAAGTAAAAAAAAATGTTAAATCATATAATTTCAAAAATATTTCAAAGATTTATATAAACTATTTGAAGATTTATGTTAACTATTTTATGTTGATATAACTTCACATATATTTATATGTAGAAAAAAATGTTAAAATAAAACATTTTAATATTGTATATCATATCAATTTAGAGGTTCATTCTACAACCAGGTATGAGAATGATGTGTAATCCTGTACTTGCTCAACAAGGAAAAAATAAAAAATGAATATGCTATGCATGTTTAATGGGTTGGTCATCCCCGAAAAGAGATTGGCCCTCCGAGAGCTGCTCACCCTCAGGCCCATCGACATACTCTTCTTGCAAGAAACGCTAGGGGTAGGTCTTGAGGTGTCGGCCACCTTATCTGCCATTCTTCCTGAGTGGTCTTTCATTACTCTTGATGCCCGAGGTAGATCGGGGGGTTGCGCCCTTGGTATCAACAACAAAACTACCAGGATGACGAACTGCTGGGGCCGGCCGGGTGTACTGGCTATGAATGTACTTTTTGGTTGTTCTGAGATGGAATTTACCTTGGTAAATGTTTATGGACCTTGTTCCGACAGAGAACACTTCTGGCGCTCCCTTTTGTCCTGCTCTCTTATGTCTGCCCCTCACCTCATTTTAGGTGGTGACCTTAACTTCTCTTTGGGTATTGCAGAATCTTGGGGCCCCCAGGCAACCCCGGACCCATTGGCAGAGTTTTTCAACTCTGAGCTCGGTACCTCACACCTGATAGACATTCAGACTACCAAGTTGTTACCTACCTGGAGGAATAGAAGGACTGGTAACGCTGCACTGGCCCGGCGCCTTGACAGATTTCTCATTAAACAAGATCTTCTCCCGATTCTGGCTCGAGCGCGGCAATGGGTTGGATCTGGAGGTAGATCCGACCACTCGCCCATTTATCTGGAGTTTGTTTGCGGTCCTGAAAGAGCTCGACCACCTTTCAAGTTTAACTCCAGATGGTTGAGAGATCCGGACTTTAACCAGTTGGTAAATCAAAACTGGGAGCATTTCCGACCTCCGATGAATATAGACCCGGGCAGGTCTTTCAATGAAAACCTTAAGCGCATAAAGAACCTCACCATTTCTTGGGCCCGGAACAAAAAGAAAAGGGAAAAGGAAGCCCTACATAGTATTGAGGATAAAATTAGATTACTCAACAATGAGGATCTGTTGGGTTATCGCAACGAGGAGGCCAGAGCTCACCTTTTTTCTCTTGAAGCTGAAAAAGCCAAACTCTTAAAAAAAATTGAGGAAGATTGGAGGCTTAAAAGCCGGGCAATATGGATTCAGGCTGGTGACGAGAACACAAAATTCTTTCAGCAGCATGCAAATGGCCGCAAGGCGGCAAACACCATTTGGGAACTATCAGATCGAAATGGCACCATTGCAAAAACACATGCTCAGTTATCGGAGCAGGGTACCAGACATTTCTCCAACCTGTATAGGGCACCTCCAAATATAAATCTACCTGATATCCTGCGCATTACTCAAAATTTTAAACTCTTCGTTGAACAGGAGCAGCAGGAAGATCTCAACTCCCCGGTCACCATGGGTGAACTGGAGGGTGTTCTGAAATGGTTCAAGCGCGACAAGAGCCCGGGCCCAGATGGTTGGCCCGTTGAGTTTTTCATCCATTTCTTCGATCTAATATCTGCAGACCTCCTGGCAGTGATTGAAGATAGTAGGCAGAGGGGAAGGATCTATGATGGATTTAATACCACTTTTATAGCTCTTATTCCGAAGTCAGACAAACCTAACAGCTTTAATGATTTCAGGCCCATTTCGCTGTGCAATGTTATTTACAAGATCATTTCCAAAATTATAGCCAACCGCATCAAACCTTACCTATCAGAGCACATCGAAAAGGAACAATTTGCTTTCCTGAACCATAGGCAAATTCATGAGGCTATTGGAACAGCCCAGGAGGCCCTACACTCCATTAAATCTCTCCGGCTCAAATCGACCATCCTCAAGATTGATCTCACTAAGGCCTTCGACCAAGTTGACTGGAGTTACCTACACCTAATGCTGATCCATGCGGGTTTTCCTCTTACCTTAATCAACTGGATCATGGGCTGTGTTTGTCACGCCACTTTCAGCATATTAATCAATGGTACTGCTACAAATTTTTTCCATGCGGGAAGGGGACTCCGCCAGGGCTGTCCCCTTTCGCCCCTCCTATTTGTCCTAGTCATGGAGGGACTATCCGTCCTTATCAATAACGCAAAAGATCGTGGACATATACAAGGGCTCCGGATTGTGGACAATTTATATCTCACCCACCTCTTATTTGTTGATGATGTTCTTATTTTCCTCAATGGCACTAGACAAGACTCTGTTCATTTTGATCTGCTCCTGAAATGGTTTTGCAGGGCTATCGGTATGGCACCGAATAGCACAAAATCATCTATCATCATGACTGGGTGCTCACAACAGGAACAAGACACCTCTAGAAATCTCTTCGATTTTGTCTGTATCGACATCAACAGCGGCCTCAAGTATTTGGGGTATATCATAAAACCAAATGATTACCATATTCAAGATTGGAACTGGATCTTGGCTAAAATTGAGCGCAGAATCAACGTCTGGTATCACCGATGGCTTTCTAGGGCTGGTAGACTCATACTCATCAAGTCTGTTCTGGAAGCAATTCCGGTTTATTGGATGACCCTGGCCTGGATTCCGATTGGCATCACCAATCGGATAAAAATCATCTGCAGGAATTTTCTTTGGCGCAACCAAGGGAAGAAATCCACTTTTGCTTGGATTGCTTGGGACCGAATCAACTTACCCAAAAAGTGGGGTGGTTGGGGGATAAAGGATCTCCACCTTTTCTCTCGCGCCCTTGCAGCTAAGATGGGCTGGCACATTATTACAGGTCAGAGTCTTTGGAAGGAGGTCATGGTTGCCAAATATATCTCGCCCCATAGTCCTCCGGACTGGATCAGGGGCAACATCACTCTGCATTCGGGGGCATCGATCATATGGAAGGCTATCACAAGGGCGGCCCCCATTCTCCAGAGTGGTCTTTCGTGGCAGATAGGTTCGGGCACTCAAGTGCGTATAGGGACTGACTCTTGGTCAGGGAGTGGGGTATATCATAAACTACCGGAGTTCATTATTCAGCACCTTACCCACAGAAATGTCATCTTCCTGGCACAGATCGTGGACTGGGCAAATACCTCTTGGCGTCAACAAGCCTGGCTACAGGCGGGTGAATTGGAGATCCCGCAGGAGGGTACTCGTATCTGGGGCAAATTTATCTGGGCACTAAAAGCATCAAACATCCGCATCACTGACAAACCAGACAATTTGATATGGGCTGTATCAAAGGATGGACATTATACACCAAAGCTTGGCTACCTTGAATTAATTAAACACAGGGAACCTCCCATAAAGGATTGGTGGTGGTCAAACATTTGGAGATTGAGAGCCCCGCATAAACACAGGCTCCTGTTCTGGTGCTTGCTCAAAGATTGCATCCCTACCACGGTTTACCTCCACAGAAGATCTTTCCACGGGGCCTCCAGATGCTGCTACTGCCTAAATGACAGGGAGGATGCCCTCCATCTTTTCTTGCATTGCCGAATCATACAGAACATTTGGTCTAGCATCACTACTGACATGGGCTGCAGTATTAATTGGCAGGGTAACTCACTAACAGAAGCCTGGTCTCTCTGGTGGCAGCACTCTGCTCATAATACTAAACTACGCAATCTCCCCCTCATTGTTACTTGGGAATTATGGATTGGGCGTAACAATATGATATTTCATGATAAACCTTTTGATTGCCTAAGGATTTCTGCTGCCTCTCTCGCCACATATAAGCTTATACCTGATGACAGCAGCAGCGGCAAGCATTCACATGAGACACCTGAAACCATCGATTATAGCCGGGCTTGGGCTTACTTTGATGGAGCGGCAAACGCTCATGGATGTGGGGGGGGAGCCATACTTTATTTGACAGATCAACACTTCTACAACATAAGAATGGGGCTCGGACCTGGTACCAACAACTTCGCCGAATTGCAGAGCCTCAGACTTCTACTCACTTTTGCTCGAGACATTCTCTGTGACTCCCTTCAGATATTTGGTGATTCACTACTTGTGACAAATTGGTTCAACAACATATCACATTGCCACTCGCACACACTGTCTGCACTGCTGCATGAGGTGCACCATCTCAGATCACTCTTTGACTCAATCACTGTGACTCATATTTACAGGTCTCGGAACAAAATGGCGGATCAACTGTCCAAAGAAGCAACGGAGCTGACTTGGGGTACCTGGCACATCACAGAGCACTCAGAGGGACAGATCTACAGATATTACCATCGGCCTTTTATCGAGGAGGCCCAGCCTGATCTTGATGTTTAGTTATTTACAGCTACTTGCAGGGAGATTTTGTTTCACCTCCCCTTATATATTTATTCGGCATCTATACATTTCCATATATTCTGGGTCTATAGATTAGTAAGTCTGCACCGATCTTACTTGGGGACCTTTTTTATACACTGTATATGTCAGGTTTATTATTGAACTGTGACTGTTTCTACAGTTATCTTTTTGGTAATCTGACTGATATTTTGTAATGTTATATGTTTCGGACAGATCAGTAGTATTTATACTACAGCATATGTAACAGGTAACTGATCAGTAATATGAATAGTTACGAACTTTTTCTCTGTGAAAATGGGTTGGTCATATGATTTAATATGATTTCATGTAAAGTAATTAGAAGTAAAAAAATTGTTTGAGTAAGATATATAAATCTTATCATTTTCAAAAATATTTCAAAGATTTAAATAAACTATTTGAAGGTCTATTTTAACTCATTTATAAAAAAAATGTTTAAATAAAACATTTTAATTAGATTGTCTTTCACAATAATCACATTTTTAAGCTTTGGTTGACGTTTCAAACCATCTAATGTAGTTCATAAAATATGAAAAAAATATGCAATTTGAAGGAAAAAATTAATTGAAATTAAAAAAATAAAATAAAAAATATCAAGTTTGTCCTAATAAGAACAATAAAAGGGATGTGTGTAATTCATTCAATTCTTAATATAAAATTAATATGTGACATTTAAAAATATTCATAATAACAAAAAAAAATACAATGTGGTTTATCAATAAAATGTTTTAATACAAACTAATATTGATGTACAGAAAAATTGTTTTAATGTGAGCAATGTCTCGATGCAAATTGTCACACACGTACTCAAACAACTCATGGTAAATAAATATTATGTTATTGTATTTTTAACTGTTTTAAATCAAGAATTGGTTGAAAACCGAATTCTTGAGTTGGTTGAAAATAAATAGGTGATGCGTATTAAAGTGGGGATCTCCAGCGTTTTGGGTATAGAGGGTTCTGATGAGTGTAACAGTAATTAGGTGACCTGCAGTCCAAATTTGCTATGAGCTTGTTGGGAATAATGCTCCCACCGCTATGGCTAGGGAGAATAAAATAAATCTCATTACTGTGTCAAAGAGCAGGAAGTTTAATTCCCAGTAGCACTAAGGTTCGAAGGGAAGCATAATTGTTTTTTTTCATTATGATCGACGGATGCAAGGAATGCAAAGACCAACAACGAGCTTTTGCAGTGCTGGAATTATTTTTTATATTCTCATTAAGCGGTGAAATAGACTACGAAAGCAATGATGGCAAGGAGTCGGCCTTTGGAAAGATGTTCCACCTCCACCATCTGCAAGAGAAATTTGTTGAATTGCAGACAATGTAGAAAGAGGTCGCTTCCTTATGTAGAATGGAGCAATCAAATTTCTCCAAGCAAGGACTGAAGTTTGCTATGGTGGTTATTCTTCAAGGAAAAATATAAGTAATCATGCCATGTATATATATTTTTTAAATATTTTGCATAATTAGTGCAAGTGAAATATAAATTCATAAGGTAAGTGTCGACTGCCAAGATAAGTAATTTTGGCTAAATTTCCTTATTATATAATCTTTTTCTTTGTGAGATGAAATATATAAATAAAGATTATATATATCATATAGTTTTTTCTGAAAAAAAGATTATTAGAAAATAGAAAGAATACTAATGATCTTTCTCATATTTCTTGAGATAAGAAAATGATATTTACTATTTTCGAAAGAATATATTTATCTTGAGAGTAGAAGATAAGTCCATTGTGTTAATTCCTTTGCAAGGGTTAGCAAAGGTTACATGTTAACTTTGTTATTATTTTAAAAGGTCTATCTAGCCCTAATGCCCAAATAAGGGTTAGTTATGGTACTTTATTTTTAAAAGAGATTTTCTTGATTAGATTAAAGAGGGTAACTCTTTAATAAAAATGTTTACATAATATCGTATAAGCAAGAAAATAGAAGATGAATGCTCTTATTCTAAAAAGGATTTTGTACTCATTTAGTTATGAAGTGATAACAAGTCCAAAGTATTTTCTTGAATAGATTAAAGAAGGTAACTCTTGAAAATATCTTCATGTGCGATGAAGGAGAAAAGAGAAGTTTTCTCAGATTAATATTCACTAACCATGTTGTAAATAGTAATGAATTAATAAATCCATGGATAGTTTCATAAATCCATGGGTAGTTTTCCATGGTGTTGATAGAGATTAATTATTTCATAAAACCACGGGTAGATTACCATGGTGTTTGCAAATATTAATTATTTAATAAATCCATGGATAGATTACCATGGTGTTGGTAAAGTTAAGTTATTTAATAAATTCATGGTTAAAGGAACTAATCAGTTATATTCCTTTAGATGAACAAACTAAGTGATTACTTTTATATTATCATGATTACGATGTTAATTCCTTTTGGAAGAAGATCATGCATTTAATGCAATATGTGTATTAACTTTTATTGAAAAAGAATATACATATTTGTATGTAGAAATATAGCTTGTAGTATTAAACTACATTGAATATGATTGTTAGTATAATCTTGAAAAATAAGACATGCATTTGTATGCTTAATTGCATAGTTTTACAAAAAAGAAAACATATGTTTACATGCTCACTTGTGTTGAGGTTTCCTTTGGGAAGACTCGTGAAGGAAGCCACGTGCTTCGTTGGAGACTCTTTTGGAATCTATATGCCTTTGCATGCATGGGAGCAACATTTGATATGTTAGATTGCACTCCATGTACTAAAAGTAATAGCTCAAGGGTTAGCTATTTTGATTAAATTATGTAAATTGCATGCACTAGTATCATAGCTAAGTATCAGTTTATTTTAAAAGTATGCTGGGGAGATGTAGCTATTGTCTTACAATGCTTATGCGACGGAAACATTAGTTAATGTGATGACTTATAACCAGCACATATGAGGTATGTGTGGTTAAAGGGAGAATGTCAAGGTACTTTACTTGCATGTCATGAATATACATGAGTGGATGGAGAAACTACTATAGTATAGATATATGTAATGATTTATTATACTTTATGAATCTTGACATCAATGTGCATTGAAGGTATTAGCAAGGTATGATGGTGATATGTATAAAGGAGATATTATGCTTAACCTGGTGGCAGGAAAATGAGTATGGTTCATGCAGATGAGTACGAACTATCGGATGATCCAGTGTACGATGGACCATTGTAGGTACATTCATGCCATCAAGATATGAAGATATGAAGCCCAGAGGGTAAATGGTATCATATTTATTGTAATGGCTTAAGCTAGATATTTGTATATTTCCTTGTAAGATTTATAAACGATGGTTAAGGTATGGTCTCCCTTATAAGCCATTGAGTGAGGGCTGATCACCCTCATGAGCGTTTAATAATAAAATTAAACGTTTGATGGTTTTCACCCTAGGGGGTTTCTAGGGTATATTGGTGTTCAATGATGTGAATGATTATTGTGTCAAGTTGATGATGTTGATTCCTTTCCTGTTATGATGTTCATAATGGAAAGTATGTGATGACTATAAGAGTGAAGAAATGAATGGAAGGTTACATCATACAGTATTATGTTAATGTACTATAATGGAGGTTGTTAATGGTTAAGGAGTTTACTATTCTTATTCTAAAAGTTACACTAGGAACTGGTAAACATTCTATGTAATGATGAGTAAGGAATATTTAATGGTGAATGGTTAGTTACCCATGAGTAACTTGTATAAAATTTTTATCTCCTTACATTTCCATGTGAAGTTAATGGTGTATGTTACACAAATGTTATGTAAAATATTTTGATGTCAACTATGTACATATTATATATTGTTTTAAAAATATTATGTATATATTATATAAAACAAACATGTTATGTAAAATATTTTGACGTAAACTATGTACATATAATATATTGTTTTAAAAATATTATGTATATATTATATAAAACAATTCAAAAAAATAAGTTTTTATCATTAACACATTTGAATTTTGGTAATTTTTAAGTATATGTTTTTTTCAAATCCAACAAAGATTTTCTAAACTTACAAATTTAAATTATGTACTATATATAGCATCCAAAAATACAATTTAAACAATGAAATATATATATATATATATAGGATTGAAGACGTTGAAAATGTTGAAAGAAATTCAATTGAAGAAATTGAATCACATATGTTGAATGTGTATTATTGAAACTATACATATTTATTAATTTGATTATTTATTAAATAGGTAAAATCATTTTGTACATTTAATTCTAATATGTACACATGAAATCAATATCGATGATGTGATGTGTTGAGATTGCAACAAGATGACGAGCTTAGTGAAAAGAGTCGCCTTCACTAAGTGGGCCCGTAGGCTATTTTTGGCGCAAGTCTATTTTTAGACATGTCGATCATATTCTATGAGTTGCAGGATGTTATTTGTGGATGGTTGGTCAAGTTGGAAAAATAGATGGACTTCTATTTTTAGACATATTGGGTGGAATCTATTTCTAGATTGCCAGTCTAAAAATAGATATGTCAAATATTATTAGCTCTTAATAATATTTGGACTATAAACATTAACTTATTCTCTTGGAGCACTTCAGTTAAGTGCACAGATGTGGCACAGGAGCTGATAGAAAGAATTACGCTATTCTTGAGGGTTAAGTGGAGCTATTGCATGGAGACTTTAGTTATAACTCATGGGACAGAGTTTGGTGGAGTTATTGAGGTATTTGGTGGAGTTGTGTTTAGTTTAAATCAATTAGACACAGTTGAGCTAGTTATATCTAGCCTAATTGATTGATACACTAGTGAGAGTGGTGTGAATTAATTATTAATTAATTCAATAAATATTAACTAATTAATCAACTGAAGAATACATCAGTTAACTATAGTGCATGGACAGTTTCAGTGGAGACCAGTGGAGAGATAGGTGAAAGGGCAAGTAGACTATCAGTTGTGACTATAGTGTTGCATGATTTTGCACCACACATTGATGGAGATGCCAATGAGTATTGCATGAGCAAGGCTGGACCAATTTGAGTTCATTAAGATCCATTCTACAGCAGGGATTGCACAGTAGAGGCAGGCTAGCAGGTGGCAAAGATCGGTGCATGGATTTGCAAGATCTAGCCTAATTAGTGTGTAGCGATTGGATTGTACTGAGAGCTTGTGAGAAGATTTGTATGAGGATTGTTACATGATCTCTATGACATATATTATTTACAGATAGTTGGGGTTTTTAGCTTCAGCCTTTCCCGTAAATCACTGTGTTAATGTGTGTGAATTTTTATGGTTTTAATGTGTGCATGCAATTGATTTAATTTCCGCATATGATGATCAATGGTGGAATAGATTTTGTATTGTGCATGAAGTCAAATAGTGTATGATCAAGAGAATCTTAGACATATAACATATCAGTTATATAATTTCTACATGGTATCATAGCATTGATCATTGGAGCAATTGCAAAGCATTGAAGCGGTTGAGTTTTGTGCTGGTGGAATTCAAATTTGCAGTAGTGTTTTCTTGGTGTCAAAGTTGAGATGTCTTTCAACAGATTGCGATTAGAGTATTCCCTTGAGGGCAGCTCGAATTATATTGCATGGAAGGATAGCATGGAGGTGGTGCTGGAGGATAATGGGTTGAATGAGTTCATAGATGCAGAAATTCCAAAACCTGCTTCTAGAGATGTTGCCGCACTTGACGCATGGCAAAAGAAGATAGAAAAATGTCGAAGGATTCTGTTGGAAGGTGTGAAGGACCACATAGTGTATAGCCTTCATGGTAAAGCTTCTCCATTCTTGATGTGGAAAGCTTTGACAGACTTGTTCCAAAGCAAGAGTGACTAGAGGAAGTTGGCGCTCAAAGATAAACTCAAGAAAATAAAAATGGAGAAAGGCGACAGTATACCCAAGTACCTCACGAAGTTTGTCTAGTGCAGGGATGAGCTAGGAAGTGTGGGGGTTACTGAAGAGGACTTGGTGAGCTTGGATCTCCTTGGGCTTCCAAAGAGTTGGCATTCCTATGAGGACTCTGTCAATGGTCAGGAGAAACTGCCGGGATGGGAGCGACTTTGGTCGGATCTTGTGCAGGAGGAGATAAGGCGGAGTACCAGGGATGGATCTTCATCAAAGAATGAAGATGAATAAAATTGCACTTTGGCTGCCAAAGTAAGGAAGGGGAAGGGAAAGAAAAATCCTTCTCAATCCGGTGCAAAAGGCAAGAAGCAGGACATGTCCAAGGTGAAGTGCTTTCACTGTCACCAACACGGACATTATGCCACTAATTGTCCACAGAAGAAGAAAAATAAGTAGGCTACTGGATCTGCAGCTGGATAGGCCTTAGCCTCGCAGTTTGAGCTGGATTTTTTTCTGATTGCATGCTTGGTCTCAAGTGTGATGGGATCAGTGTGGTTTCTTGACAGTGGTGCGTCTTTCCATATGACCGGAGACAAAGATTTGTTAACTGATCTGGATGAGAAGGATCTTGGAGTGCACATCGAGATGGGCGATGATGGTAGATATAGTGCGACTGGTATCGGGACCATTTCCTTTGAGAGGGAGTCTGGAAAACCTTTCATCTTGAAGGATGTCATGCATGTTCTAGGATTGAAGAAGAATCTTGTCTCTGTGGCGATGTTGGAAGACAAGGGATATGATGTTGTCTTTAGCGAGGGAAAGGATTTCCTGTGCAGTAAGGAAACTGGTGAAACCCGGAGGATAGGGGTTCGAGTTAAGAACCTTTATTAGTTGTAGGTAGATGCTTGCATAGGAATGGCAGGCAAAGCAGAAGGAGTGGTGAGCCGGGATGAGGGCGAACTATGGCACAGGAGATTGGGCCATCTTCACCATGGCGCTTTGAAAATTTTGCAGCAGATTTCTACCGGGCTTCCCAAAGGTACATTTGCGTAGTCAGATCAGTGCAAGGGATGTACTTTGGGAAATTTTGTGAAAGCCACCTTTCATGATAAGGATATTCGCACCACGACGATCCTTGAAAGAATTCACACAGACGTGTGTGGACCTTACTCAGTAGCTTCGACAGTAAAGAATAGGTATTATGTGATATTTGTTGATGACTTTTCTCGTAAGTGCTAGATCTTCTTCATGCAGAAGAAGAGCGAGACATTCTCAAAGTTCTGTGAGTTCAAGGCACTAGTGGAGAAACAGTCGGGGAAGTGAGTGAAGGCTCTTAGGAGTGATAATGGTGGTGAATTCATCTCTGGCGAATTCAAAGACTTTTGCAACGCAGAAGGAATTCGAAGAGAGCTCATAGTGCCTCATAACCCACAGCAGAATGGGGTCGCTGTATCGTGGGTGCTGCACGGGTGATGTTGCATGATCAGGGCCTTCCCATACACTTGTGGGCTGAAGCTTGCAACACTGCGGTTTATGTGCAAAACTGTTGTCCTCATAGAGTACTTAGCATGAGTACACCCGAAGAGGCGTTTTCTAGTAAGGAGCCTAATATTTCTCATTTGAATATTTTTGGCTCACCTGTTTACATTCATGTGATGAAGGATGCTAGGAAGAAGCTGGAGCCGACCGCAGAGGTTGGGATATTTTTGGGGTACACAGAAACACCCCACAACTCTTGTGTGTATTTGCCAGACAGTCGGAAGACTGTTGTGCGACGGGATATCAAATTTCATGAGGAGAAAGCCATGAAGTGTTCCTTGAGAGGGAGCCACACTTGCATGCAAATGAGGAGCTATTAGTTCCTAAGGATGAGCCTTAGGATGTGGATCAGCCACAAGAGGAGGTTCATGGAGTGGAAGAAACCACTCATGTAAAGCCAAACATCAGAGGGTAGAAGCACACTACAGAAGCTGAGCGACTGAATCTTGATGCAGAGAAGATTGTAGGAACACCTACATCACAGCGCAGAAAGAGACAGTCACCTGACCGATATAATGGATACATGGCTTTGATGAGAAAGTGTATCGTGACAGAACCATCCTCTTTTGAGAAAGCTGTGGAGGACCCTGCATGGGTAGATGCCATGGTGGAAGAGTATGATTCGATTGTCAGAAACAGTGCATGGGAGATTGTCCCAAGGCTGGAAGGGAAATCAGTGGTAGGTTTGAGATGGATCTACAAAGTGAAGCAAGCTGCTGACGGGAGCGTCGAGAAGTACAAGACAAGATTTTTTGCCCAGAGCTTCTCACAGATTGAGGGGATCGACTATGAGGAAACCTTTGCACCTGTTGCAAGGTATTCTTCCATACGGAGCATCCTGGCTATCTCAGCACAGATGGGTTGGCACATTCATCAAATGGATGTGAAGACTGCGTTCCTCAACGGAGTCATTGAGGAGGAGGTGTACATAGAGCAGCCCGAAGGTTTTGAGATATTCAGCAGCGAGTCACATGTGTGCAGGCTCACAAGAGCGTTGTATGGGTTGAAACAAGCACCTCATGCTTGGTACACACGGATAGAGAGTTATTTCACCGGACTTGGATTCACCAAGAGTGAGGCGGATTTGAACCTATACCATATTGTGGTGGAGGGTAAGTTTTTGATCATTTTACTTTATGTAGATGATTTGATACTAACAAGTGATGAACTGTTGATACACTCATGCAAGGCAGATCTTGAAAAGGAGTTTGAGATGAAGGACTTGGGCCTCCTTCATTATTTCCTGGGATTGGAAATTTGGCAGTGGAAGGGTGGACTGTTTGTGTCTCAAGGCAAGTATGCCTGGGAGATACTGGAGAAGTTAAACATGCAAGGCTGCAAGCCTATCGACTCTTCTCTTCCTGGTGGTTGGAGGAAAGAGGATGCTACATCGGTAGAAGTAGTGGATGCCACTGTTTATCGACAGTTGGTTGGTTCGCTCATGTATCTAATCAATACACGACCGGAAATATGCTATGCTATTAAACAACTTTCACAAGCTATGGTTAAGCCTACCAAGCTCTTTTGGAAGGCGGGGAAGCATGTATTGAGATATCTCAGAGGCACATCAGGATATGGATCTTGGTAGAGACAGAGGATGAGTTGAGGCTGCATGGCTTCACGGACCGGTATCATCATATCAGAGATTATGTGCAGCGAAAGATCATGTTACTTTCTTACATTCCTATGGAGGATCAGGATGTTGATATCTTGATGAAGGCGCTCACCAGGAGCAAATTCGAATACCATAGAGGTAGGATCGAGGTGGCAGATAATCCCTATCTTGTTGAGAGGGAGTGTTGAGATTGCAACAAGATGATGAGCTTAGTGAAAAGAGTCGCCTTCACTAAGTGGGCCCATGGGAGCTATTTTTTGGCGCGAAGTCTATTTTTAGACATGTCGATCATATTATATGAGTTGCAGGATGCTATTTGTGGATGGTTGGTCAAGTTGGAAAAATAGATGGAATTCTATTTTAGACATATTGGGCGGAATCTATTTTTACATTTCTAGTCTAAAAATAGATATGTCAAATATTATTAGCTCTTAATAATATTTGGACTATAAACATTAACTTATTCTTTTGGAGAACTTCAGTTAAGTGCACAGATGTGGCACAGGAGCTAACAGAAGGAATTACGCTATTCCTGAGGGTTAAGTGGAGCTATTGCATGGAGACTTCAGTTAGAACTGATGTGACAGATTTTGGTGGAGTTATAGAAGTAGTTGGTGGAGTTGTGTTCATTTTAACTCAGTGAGACACAGTTGAGCTAGTTGTATCTAGTCTAATTGATTGATACACTAGTGAGAGTGGTGTAGGAATTAATTATTAATTAATTCACTAAATAATAACTCATTAATCAACTGAAGAATACATCAGTTAACTACAGTGCATGGACAGTTTCAGTGGAGACCAGTGGAGAGATAGGTGAAAGGGCAAGTAGACTATCAGTTGTGACTATAGTGTTGCATGATTTTGCACCACACATTAATGGAGATGCCAATGAGGATTGCATGAGCAAGACTAGACCAATTTGAGTTCATTCAGAGCCATTCTACAATAGGGATTGCGCAATAGAGGCAGGCTAGTAGGTGGCAAAGATCGGTGCATGGATTTGAAATATCTAGCCTGATTAGTGTGTAGCGATTGGATTGTACCGAGAGCTTGTGAGAAGCTTTGTATGAGGATTGTTACATGATCTCTATGACATATATTATATACATGAGCTTGTGAGAAGCTTTGTATGAGGATTGTTACATGATCTCTATGACATATATTATATACATATAGTTGGGGTTTTTAGCTTCAGACTTTCCCGTAAATCACTGTGTTAATCTGTGTGAATTTTTATGGTTTTAATGTGTGCACGCAATTGATTTAATTTCCGCATATGATGATCAATGGTGGAATAGATTCTGTATTGTGCATGAAGTCAAATAGTGTATGATCAGGTGAATCTTAGACATATAACATATCAGTTATATAATTTCTACATGATGTTAGAAAATGTTGATATTGACACATATGGAGATAAAAAAGTTGACCTTGTTATACAATATCGTGTTAAGCGCATTATTGATATGTTCTTCAAAGATGAAAATGTGGCAGTTCAAGCCCAAATTTTGAAAAGTCTCTTAACATCAAAGAAATTAAAAAAACTACAACTTTATTGGGTATTCGAAAATCAACAAAAGATAAAAAATAATGAAGGAAAATCTGATACAAAATGTAAATAGTGCTCTAAAGTTAATTGGAAGATCTAGAAAGAAAATTGATTTAGATGCACGTAGAGCAATACAAATGGTAGTGGTTTCATCAAGTACTAAAGAGAATCGTTTGGTAAAATATATGGCACAAGCATTAGGGACCTCATGAAAAACTTTGCACAAACATCGAAAATTTCGATTTCAAATATATGTAAATGATGAACTCGCTTGTTGAACAATTATTTTTAGGCAACTATACAAAGATAGACTTGGAGAATATGTTAAAAAAATAATATATGAATATTGGATGAAAATTTCACGTGTTTCACTAAAAGAAACAAATGTGATGCGACAAAGAATAGCACAAAATCAGTACAAAGAACATGCAAAACATATCTTGGAAACCACTCAGATAGATTTGTTCAACAAGTTCATAGAAGAGAATCATGAAATTAATGTCTCAATCAGTGCTTTTGTGCAACAAAAACCATGGTATGTTGAACCTATCAATGTACGCGACACTTGTTGTTGTCATTATCGTGTGGAATTCCAGTTATATTATGAAACATTCCTTAATTTCGGTAAAACATTTTGGAAAGATTAACCTCCTCCTTCCACTATCCATGATTTCATATCTCAAATTCTATGTGCAAGAGAAAGCCATGAATTATTTTATCAAAAGAAATGTGCCGATGGTAAAAAATGTGATGATTATTATTTTACCAAAAGAAATGTGTTGATGGTAAAAAATACGATGATTGTGGAAATTTGACTTTATTTCAAAACAAATATCGTACTGATATAAATGATCAATCATTTTCCAACATAAAAGTGAAATGGAAGAGATATGAATATATTAATACATGGATTGGTTCAAGTAGTAATATGAGTGCTAAAAGTATTGATTTACAAGAAGAAGAAATTTGTGTGATAGAGTTTTTTAGAAAGTTTGACACTGACATTTATAAATACACCAAGAATTCCCATAGAGCTCGATGGTAGGACGTTTGCAATTCAAAAAATCCTGTGAAGTTTTTCCACCAGGGACCATTTTGTCAATAGTTGATTTTGCAGAGAATTACACATTTGTTCCACAAAAAGAAATACAGAGTGAATACTATCATTCTGACCAAGTCTCCATGCTTGTCCATATTCTATATAGACACTCTGAACAAAATGTTGATCATATAGAAAGCACCAGTGAAAATCGACATGTTGTTAAATAATATCACTTTTATATCAGTAACTATTGTACACATGATACATATTTTGTACAACATTGTTTTGAAAAGAATTGTGACTCCTTGAAAAGTCGTGAAATAAAGTTCAATGAACATTGGATATGGTCAGATGGATGCACAGGTCAATTCAAATCTTCACGATCATTCTTTTGGTTGTGTCATCTTTATATGAAAACCCACACTAAACATTGTTGGAATTTCTTTGAGACTGGTCATGGAAAAGGAGAACATGATGGTGCAGGGGCATGTATAAAACAAGCTCTTCGAAGATATCAAATGGACCACTCTGCAAACCAACTTGTCTCAGTTGAACAAGTTGTTCAATGGTGCATCACTACACTAAGCCATGAGACTAATCGGTCAAGGGAAGTACGAAGGTACATGTACATAATATATATAAATTAACTTGCATACATACATACATATACACACACACACACACACACACACACACACACACACACACATACATGATCTAATTTTTATTAGATTTCTAATTTTAAACATTATTTATCACAATGATTATCTTTGATTGTATTTTTAATAACATATTTATATTCTTGTCTGAATTTTCCATATAGGTTTTTTTGGCATATTGCGGTCCAAGATGTAGATAGATCGATTGGAAATGATGTTGAAACAATAAAAGGGACTTGAAAATTGCATTCAATTAAAACAAAGTATTACCAAAATGTGTTTGCATTTGATAAAATAAGATATTCTTGTTTTTTTCATGTTTTCATAGACAACACAGAATCCAATGATGTTTGTGAAAACAAAATGTATGTAAAATATTGGCAACAGACAAAAATAAATATAAAGGGGAAAATGTCTGTTGCAAACTTTGAAGAAATGCAATCAGAGGAGACTATAGTATCATTTGAAGGTGATCGAGTTTCTGATCTTGTTAGAGAAGGTAACATTTCAATTGCTTTCAAATGATAGAGATCTAGAAATAGATAATAAAATCAAGTACACATGTTAATTTTAAAGTTAATTTTTCATGTTAATTATGATCTAAATTTATGTAAGTTTGTTTTATTGTGTAGGAGATGTTTTTGTTGTAGTTGCACCTACTACCAACATAGAAAATTTAATGTGTTTCACTGAGCGAAAGATGAAATTATTGGAAAACTATGATGATAATGGGTTTATATATGACAGAGGCTCTATTATACTAAAATGTTATTTTTTCCAACAAACTCATCAAAGTCATGATTTTGTTTACTTGAAAGACTATGAACCTGATGTCATAAGTTGTCAATATAGTCACTTGGTGTGTGCAGCACGCATAAAGTTGATAGAAGTTCAATCAAAGAAAAAAAATTTAATTAAGAAATGAAAAATGTCACAAGTCGATCATGAACTAATCATTGAAGATGGCATTCCATTAGAATTTTTTTGATTGAACTACCCAAAAATTTCTTCTCCTTGGATTCATCTTTTAGAACTTACAGAACTCAACTAGAAATTGTTAGCCTTTTTTTTGTGCATTATTAAGTTTTACATTACTATAATATGTATATTTTATGTTATGTATAAGTGTTTTCACATGTACATTGTTTTGGTACATGCACACAAGTAATTTATACACATGTACACATACATGTATATTATCTGGTCTTAAACGGTTTCATACATTCTCTGCTACAATTTATGTCATTATGTCGTTATTGCAAAATGTACATGTGTATCTAACATAGTTGATATAATGAAAATTGTAAGGTATGACTTTGTTTTAGACAACTATTAAGCGGATTATAATGTTCATTCTTGAATGCAAAATGTGTGGTATGTAATTTCTAGTTTACTATCAACTGACATCCATAGCAGCTTTTCTATGTACATTAATGAAAAATGGTGTGTACTCGATATGTTTTAATGCAATTTTAAAATTTTATGATTGTTTGACACATCTATGAACACCTAGAATTTTATGATTGTTTTTAGATATATACATCGATATGTATTGTATATTAAAACATTATAAAAATGATTTCAAATGCAAAATGTATGAATTAAATGCAAATTTGCTTTCATTGCTACATATTCATGATTGTTTTAAATGACACATGTTCATGTGCAAAATGTACACCTAAATATCATCTTTAATAGATGTATGTCCTAATTATATAACATTCATACATGTTCAAATGCATTTAACATGTACCACATGTGTTTTATAATTTGCAATTCAATCTAGATTTATTTTAAATAACAAATGAAAAAACAACTTGAGCTTTAAAAACAAAACATTGAATCTAAGATTGAATCTAAGTTAACATTATAACAACATGTCATCATGTGCATGAAAAATGTAACAACTAAATGCAAACATACTTCATTCATTGTTACATATATTCATGAACTTAAATATGTAAAACCATAGATACATAATTGTTTTAAATGACACATGATCATGCCAAATGTACCTAAATATCACTTTTAATAGACATATACACCTAATTATATATCATTCACACATGTTCAAATGCATAACATGTACCACATTTGTTTTGTAATTTGAAATTTCAATCTAGATTCATTTTAAATAACAAGTGACAAAACAACTTGAGTTTTAAAAACAAAACATAATCTAAGATAGTCTAATCTAACATTATAGCAACATGTGCTCATGTATGCAAAATTTAACAAATAAATGCAAATGTACTTCAATCACTTTTACATATATTCATGAACTTAAATATGTAAAACCATATATGAGTGTTTTAAATGACACATGACCATGCAAAATGTACTTAAATATCACCTTTCATAGACATCCTAATTATATAACATTCACACATGTTCAAATGATAACATGTACCACATGTGTTTTGTAATTTGAAATTTCAATCTAGATTCATTTTAAATAACAAATAACAAAACAACTTGAGTTTTAACAACAAAACATAATCTAAGATCGCCTAAGCTAACATTATGTAGAAACATGTGATCATGTATGCCAAATTTAACAAATAAATTTAAATGTAATTCAATCATTTCTACATATATTCATGAACTTAAATATGTAAAACCACCTATGATTGTTTTAAATGACACATGATCATGAAAAATGTATCTAAATATCACCTTTAATAGACATCATAATTATATAACATTCACACTTGTTCAAATGCATAACATGTACCACATGTGTTTTGTAATTTGAAATTTCAATCTAGATTCATTTTAAATACAAATAACAAAACAAATTTAGTTTTAAAAACAAAACATATAATCTAAGATCATCTAAGTTAGTTCATTAGAACAACAAGTGATCATGTATGAAAAATGTAACAATTATTAAATTCATTTATGTACTTCAATCATTACATATTCATGAACTTAAATATGTAATTAATCATCTATAATTTTTTTAAATGACACATGATCATGTGCAAAATGTACACCTAAATATCACTTTTAATATATGTATGTCCTAATTATATAACATTCATACATGTTCAAATGCATTTAACATGTACCACATGTGTTTTGTAATTTGAAATTTCAATCTATATTCATTTTAAATAACAAATGACAAATCAACTTGAGTTTTAAAAACAAAACATATAATCTAAGATCATCTAAGTTAGTCCATTATAACAACATATGATCATGTATGGAAAATGTGACAACTAAATGCAAATGTACTTCAATCATTGTTACATATTCATGAACTTAAATATATAAAACCATCTATGATTGTTTTAAATGACAAATGATCATGCAAAACATACCTAAATATCACCTTTAATAGACATCCTAATTATATAAAATTCACACATGTTCAAATGTGTAACATGTACCACATGTGTTTTGTAATTTGCAATTTCAATCTTGATTCATTTTAAATAACAAATGACAAAACAACAAGTTTTAAAAACAAAACATTTAATCTAAGATCATTTAAGTTAATATTATATAACAATATGTGATCACATGCCAAATGTAACAACTATCCAAAATTTAAAATCATTCAATAAAAGTAAATGTAGTTCAACTATCCAAAATGTAAAATATGTCCAAAATTTATATCATGAACAATAAAAGTAAATATAACAATGTATAATGTTACAAGTATGAAGTTATATAGAAAAGTAAATATGACTTCATAAATAATACTATCTATATAGAAAAGTAAATGAGACTATCTATCAAATAAAATGTTGCATGTGCATCATCAATCGAATAGAGAATTTGGCTGCAGTGTATTTTCCAGCAGCCTCCTGAGCCTCCTTGTGCTATCATCTGAAGAATGGGGAACCTACACAACGTGTAAACATTAAAATTTAATGTTTTAAAATTGAATGAGAATGTAGAACTTCATAAAAAAAACAAATGAAAAAAAAAATCATGCAATACCTCATGTAGCTCCCCCTCCATTGTCTCGTGTTGGTCATCCATCAATGCATCCTCCACGATAAATTGTACAATATACATGTACAAGTATATATATATACTAATTTTTTTCAAATGAAAATGAATAAGCTAGTGCAATAATATTAAAAAAAATTTAGACAACTTCTTGTTCAAATTGTTTGGATGTTCCTATCTCCATCATACATTTCATCGCTAAAGTCCTTGGAGAATGGAAATCATCTCCACAAACCTAAAATTCAAAAATTTTAAAACTGTAAAATAACTCAAGATCTAAATCTCATTTTTTAATGAAACTTTCACTTCAATTTATAACTTAAACATAAGTGAAAAAATGAATACTTGTGACGGTGGATTTGGCACATCTCCTAACAGGGAAGAAGAGGGTGGCTCTGAATGAAAATCATCTCTACAAACCTAAAATTCAAAAAATTTAAAACTATAAAATAATTCAAGATCTAGATCTCATTTTTTAATGAAACTTTCGCTTCAATTTATAACTTAAACATAAGTGAAAAATTGAATACTTGTGACGGTGGATTTGGCACATCTCCTAACAGGGAAGAAGAGGGTGGCTCCTTTGCGAAAACAATCATTGGAGAATGGAAATCATCTCCACAAACCTAAAATTCAAAAATTTTAAAACTGTAAAATAACTCAAGATCTAGATCTCATTTTTTAATGAAACTTTCACTTCAATTTATAACTTAAACATAAGTGAAAAATTGAATACTTGTGACAGTGGATTTAACACATCTCGTAACAGGAAAGAAGAGGGTGGCTCCATTGCAAAAACATCAGACGGAATCATAATCTGTTAACATTTAATTTAGAACAATTATTTATTCTAAAATTATGTCATCATGATATTGATATAGTAATATCATAATAATTTTACATCAACATCATGAACACTTAAAAAACACTAACATTTCCCAACATATCATCTTGATTGTGAGAACCATCTTGATTCTGAGAACCTGAAGCTTTGACCGTGATATTATCAAAATTTTCGTTCATCAAGCATGTTAATTGCAAATGGTGAACATATGATACATTTTTGTTAGATTAACATATACAAATAAATATGTATATGTAAATTAAAAATTACATTAAAATATTCACCCTAACCATTAACACATAACGATCTCATGCCCTCTTCTTCATGAATAATTAAGTCCTGCCAACCATTGCGACAATGTTGTACATATGTTCTAAGCTCTTCAATACTCATGTTTTATATCTCATCATCTGTATTATACACAAAATTAGCACGTGCATTCACTTGTGCTCTTTGTCGATTTAGACCAATATCAATTCCACCAAGTCCAGTCTGAACATTGTCTATGATGGCATCCCTTGCTTCTCGACTAATTTGAGAAGTGGCATCCATCTATGAATGCAAAGTTTCCACGCTAAGAGGTCAGCTTACCAATGGTAGCTTAGGGCGAGACAACTCAACATCATGCTTAGTGCCCCTACGGTCACATAATCGACCTTTCCTAGAACCAAAAAATTCAGAGGGAAGGTCATTATAATTGAGTTTCATTCTCAAAAATAATTTTGCATAAAATAATTTTTAAAAATAAAGAGGAACCTCGTCGTTCCATGGTAGTCTTCCAAAGGCAAAAAATTCCCTATCATACAAATGGTAAGCTACGTCAGGGTGCTTGAAATATTTCACCTTTAGCATCTTTCTTTTCGGCCCTTCTTTGAAACTAAACATAGATTTTGCTATTTCTTTTGTAACTATGTTTTTAACATCGTCCCATGTATTGGAACCCATCACTGTTTCCTTTCTTTTCCTCATCACTTCTACAAAACTATTATTGGTTGGCCCAAGATTTTTGTAAAGATCTACAAGTGTGCTTAAAGAGTGCGTAACTATTTCGAAGCTTTCTTGGCTCTCAGCAGGGAGTTTCAAAGACAGAAGATATTTCTTCAATTTTGAATAAAGATGTTCACACTTTTGTAATGTGCATTGTTGGATGTTTGTTTCCCACGAAAATGTCAGAAGGATAACTCGTGGTTGGTGTACAACCTTCTTCTTGAATAATGTGGTCTAGCCTATGTCGTTTTCAAACAACATTTTCACCCTCTGCATCAATATATAAAATTATGTATAAATAAAAAAACATGTGAACAATTTTGTACAAAATTGTTTTTTAACCATAAAAAATTATATAAATAATTTAACAAAAATTAATAATTGAATGAAAATATATTCAAATTGATGGCCACCTCGAGATGGCTGGGTGTTGTGAAACCAACTCCAAAAATAGAAGAATAGAGATATCAACGCCTTAGAAATAAGCCACTTCGAGGGGGCAACCTCCAATACATTACATAAATGAACAATTCTTGGATGATACAAATGAAAAAATATATTACATATAGGGTCCATGAGGTCCTGATATAATCCTAGTGGGGCCTGATCTGTCTAACGACCTAACGATAATAATGTGGGCACAATAATAACAATATGGAGTTACCAGGGGTGAAATGATAACGATGAGGAGACTCACCATATAATAAGGGGCTACACTATTAATATAGGGACTTAACATGCCCCTCTCCTTCAAACAAGTGTTGTCCTCAATGCTTGATTATTTCTTGATGCTTTTGTATAAAATTCTCATCCTCCCATGTGAAATATTCTACAGGAAAGTTCTTCCACTTGCTGAGATACTCTGAAATTGATCGTACTTGTCGAGTTCTTGTTTCTATGATTGCTTCATAACTTCTTTTGATGATGTTGATCTTCTTGTTGTTTCATTGAATTACTGCGCAAGTTGGACCATCCTTTGAGAGTTGGAGAACTTGTTGTTGATCTTCATTGTGATCTTTACTAATTATCAATACATATTAGCTATTATTTGATCCTTCAAACCATCCAACTTAGCCTTCATTTCTGCTTTTAAACCATCTATTTCATCTTTGATTGCTCTTCGTAAGATCAAAACTTGTTCCACTTGGTACCGTAATTTTGATATCTCATACTGTAATTCTTCCTCTTCATGCATCATTGTATAGATTTCTGAGGTCTTAATGGGTATGGAATTATTTTTTTGGAGGAATTATATAACCCAATGCTGATAAATATTCTTCAATATTCCCTTGGAATCACTTCAAACTACTTTTTCAAACAAACATTATGCAATTTTAAAAAACAAATCCACACCTTTTTCTTGCTTTTGAGGAGCTCGATATTGAAATTGGATTATCTCTGTGATTTAAGCACTTGAATATTTGAAATTTGGTACCAAATTAGCCCTCTAAATTATCTTTCAAATGCCACGGGTCTGACCTGATTTGGATTCCCCAAGAAAACGTTGTGTCCAATCTCCCATAATGACATAATTCTGGACTGGTTCAGGAGATCGAACTTATATGACTTGCCACGTGTCACCGTTTCATCCTTTGTCTCACGAAATTGATAGCCCGAAGCCCCATTCGCTACGCTTGCGAACACTTTTTACGGCACTCAAATCCAATGCCCGAGAGAGAAGTTATTGAAATTTTCCCGATTTTGATCACACTCTTTGAGATGAAATTCGGAGCTGAAAAAAAGCACTACCTTCCTGAGATCATGCTCTCCAAAAAAACATGTAACTGAAGACCAAGCTCAGAAATTTTTGGCCAATTTCCTCGGGATTTCGCTTAGCACCATACGAATTTCATATTCGAACCTTCGTTGAAAAAAAATTCATACCAAAAATTCCACGATGACACAGTTTAGTAAGTAGCAGAAACCTAGAATCTGAAAGCTACGATACCAAATGTTGTGTAACAGGCTCCAAAAATGAAGAGATAAATGCTCGATGCCTTATAAATAAGCCACTTCGAGGGGGAAACCTTGATACATTACATAAATGAACAATTCTTGGATGTCTGATGAACAAAACCCTATACATATATAGGAGTCCATGGGGCCATAATATAATCCTAGTGGGGCCACAATGTAATCCTAGCAGACCTAACAATAATAATGTAAGGGCACAATAATAACAATATGGGGGTTACAGGGGTACAATAATAACAATAAGGGGGGCTACACTAACATAATAAGGGGCTACACTATTAATATAGGGACTTAACACTGGGTAGCATCATGCCCACCCTGAGATGGTTGAGAACCAGCATGACCACCCATTAATTGGCCACCACCCCTTAGTTGAGAACCAACATGACCACCCATTGATTGGCCATCGGGGGAATGAGTACCACCACACTCACACGATTGTCACCACCTGTTGATTGGCCACCAGGGGAATGTGTATCACCACCACCCTCACGTGACGAGAGGGAAGGTTCATAAAAAAATATGAATTTATAATCAATTCAAAAAAACATACATACATACAAATACATACATATGATTGATTAGATTGCGTGAACCATGGCCAGGCTCCATTGATGGAGTAGATACTCTTTTCCTCCGAACTCCTAAAAAATAAAATTTATTAAAAATTAATTTAACTCACAAAATTGATAAAATGTTAATTCCATATGTATACATGTATGTACATGGGGATAAAATTATATATATTCAACAAAAAAATCAATTCCATAGGTATACATATATGTATGGGGATGAAATTATATATTCAAATGTCATTTAAAAACATGCACATTTAATATAAATACCATGAACATCCCTCGATCCATGATCCCCCTCTCTTGTAGAGGCATGTGATTCTATTGATGTTCGCCTCGAAAAAACATGTGCCAAATGATCATCCTCCATGATCATTTACAATTATTTTTAAATTTACTATTTAAAATAAATTCAAAAAAATTCAAAAAATTGATGTAATTTAGTACACAAATGTTGAGCACAAACACAAATTATGTAAAACACAAAACTTTCAAAGCACAAATTGATGTGTAAAACTCACTTTAAACAAATTTTTTTTGAAGTCCTGCATATTTTAATTTTATAAAACATGAAGTTCACCAAGTTGTGCTTACATGGTGAGAGCACACTTGGTATATAATTGAAAAAAACACATGGTCATTAAAAATGACATATTTATAAGTAAAAAAAACACACATATCAAAGATATGTTACAATGTCCATCAATGAATTTTGAAGGAGAGCATCTCAACACTAATTCATCTTTGACAGATGAATCATCAATAAATTTTGAAGGAGAACGTATCAACACTAATTCATCTTGAATTGGCATTGCCCCATACAATACTAATTCATCTTTGATAGATTAATCTTGAATTGGCATTGCTCCATACAATAGATCACTAGACATCTTATTAACATTCGGACAATGTATTATAATAAATGATTGAAATTGCCTAACAATATTGTTTGCTTTTCCATGTAGTTGTTTTAGCCTCTCATTTTTAACTTGGTACATGCCTTTCATCTA
This sequence comes from Pinus albicaulis, assembly GCA_034641835.2. Lineage (NCBI taxonomy): Eukaryota > Viridiplantae > Streptophyta > Pinopsida > Pinales > Pinaceae > Pinus > Pinus albicaulis. The sequence goes on from CM076575.1 coordinate 896,110,760, forward strand.
GTTGCACACAAGTTCAGAATTGGTGAAAACTATAATTCCATTTGATCCATACTCCCTAGCTGTTCCTAAGCCTTCTATCAATGCAATATAATATTCTTCATTGTTTGTTGTTCTTCCAGGTATATTTATTTTCCTTTGGATGACTTTGTTAGTTGCAATATTGCATAGCACATATGTAATCATTGCTTTTCTCGGATTGGGATAACAAGAAACATCTATGCATAATGTCCATTTTTTAACCATGTTTAGTGGCCTTTTTTACCCTTGAAAAAAAAAATTCAATAAAATAGATTAAATGAACATTTATTGCAAATGCCTTAAAGTTTATGAGAGAAATGACATGTACGGTTGCCAAAAACTCTAGGACCGCAGTAAAATATTAAATGAACATTTATTGAAAATGCCTTAGTTTATGGGAGAAATGACACATACATGATTTCCAAAAACACTAGCAAGTGCTTTATAGTTTATGGGAGAAATGACATGTACCTGGTTTCCAAAAACACTAGCAAATGCTTTAAATTTTATGGGAGAAATGACATGTACATGGTTTCCAAAAACACTAGAAAATGCCTTAAAGTTTATGGGAGAAATGACATGTACATGGTTAAGTTTATGGGAGAAATTACATGTATATGGTTTCCAAAAACATTAGGACCATCCCTTCATTTAGCTATATAAGTTTTATAAAGATGATAGACATGTGATTTTGAAAGCATCCTTGTTGTTAAAAAGGATAGGGGATAAATGAGTAACAACATATCCTAGCCATTATGGTTGGCTAGGTGATAGTGACCCCTATGAGATGATAGACACATTTAGCTAAAATTTTTATAACTGGCCCAAAGACATATTGCATATATAACCTACTTAAGAACTAGGAAATTCAGAGTTCAAACCTACTAACAGCCTGCAGTTGGTCTAATTGTTAGGTGGAGAGGTTTTGTCTCCATAGGTCTCAAATTTGAGAAGTACACCGCTGAATTTTCATTAGAGTCCCATGGAATATGTCATATGTTTCATATATTGAAACATAACTTTGTCAAGTTTGACAGGTAATTTCATATATTGAACATAACTTTGTTAAGTATGAGCAGTAATGCTAATTTCAAATGGATTTTGATAATGAATGGTAATTTAGGAAATAATTTTCGAATAGATGGTGATTTTGTTGTTTGGTTTTTTATATTCTCCAGTGTTCTTTCACATGGTGTTAAAATTTAGAGGTCCATGAGTGAGCATGAAAAATGAGATTAAGTGGATAACATATTCAACTCTGCAAAATATAAAAAGATATCATTTCTTTCCTTGGCCAGGTATTAGCTCTGTTATGTATAGTACACTCTTCTTGTCACTTATGAAACATATCTGGTCTAATTTGGTGTCAATATCAAGATCATGTAGCCTCTCAAATGTTTTTTTAGTTGGTAATTGGAATCATATTCTCTCATTTACTTTCAGAGATGGTTAAAATTTAGAGGTCCATGAGTGAGCATGAAAATTATATTAAGCAGATAGCACATTCAACTCTGCAAAATATAAAAAGATATGACTAGTTTCAAATGGATTTTGAAAAGTAATGTTAATTTAGGGAATAATTTTGGATGGATGGTGATTTTGTTGTTTGGTTTTTTATATTCTCTGGTGTTATTTCACATGGTGTTAAAATTTAGCGTTATTTCACATGGTGTTAAAATTTAGAGACGCATGAGTGAGCATGAAAAATGAGATTAAGAAGATAACATATATTCAACTCTGCAAAATATAAAAAGATACCATTTCTTTCCTTGGCTAGGTATTAGCTCTGTTATGTATAGTACACTCTTCTTGTCACTTAAGAAACATATCTAGTCTAATTTGGTGTCAATATCAAGATCATGTAGCCTCTCAAATGTTTTTTTAGTTGGTACTTGGAATAATATTCTCTGGTTTACTTTTAGATATGGTTAAAATTTAGAGGTCCATGAGTGAGCATGAAAAATTAGATTAAGAATATAGCACATTCAACTCTGGAAAATATGAAAAGATATCGCTAATTTCAAATGGATTTTGAAAAGGAATGGTAATTTAGGAAATAATTTCGGATGGATGGTGATTTTTTTGTTTGGTTTTTTATATTCTCCAGTGTTCTTTCACATGGTGTTAAAATTTAGAGGTGCATGAGTGAGCATGAAAAATGAGATTAAGCGGATAACATATTCAACTCTGCAAAATATAAAAAGATATCATTTCTTTCGTTGGCCAAGTATTAGCTCTGTTATGTATAGTACACTCTTCTTGTCACTTATGAAACATATCTAGTGATCTGAATATGGGAAAACTTGTTATTGCTATGAAAGCTCCCTCATAAGTATTAACAATGTGGTTAAGGATCGACTCATGTTAACCATTTGTGAAGGGGTTAAAGTGTCAAGTTTCATGTGTCTTTGATGATCAAATTATGAGTTAATTAAAATTTTAAAACTCATAAACAGAAATTGAAATGCAGCATAATAACTCACAACAATCACTTAACACAATGGATGATGATGGAGTTCACCCCTCCTGGGCTACATCTTCATGGACCTGCTTTAACTAGGTAGGCACTCTTGGGATTATGAGTGAAATGTCTGATTAGAAGCACCAGTATTGGTCCAATGGTTTTGTTTAATATTCCATTGGCTTGAGAACACTCAAATACCCCAAAAATTGACTATTTTTTCACTCCATTTGGCCTTCATTTGATCTGGGAATGGCCTTCCCTCCTGGTGGTCCTTGGCTTCAAAATTATTCAAGTGACCAAAAACACCTGTACATTTGCTCCATTTCCTTTGCAAGTTGTTCTAATGGATTCATAGCATGTCAATATTCTAGGAATGACTATTCATTCACTCCATTTGGCCTTCAGCTGATCTGGGCATGGCTTTCCCTCCTGGTGGCCCTAAGCTTCAAAATTATTCAAGTGAACAAAAATGCATGTATATTTGCTCCATTGCATCTGCAATTTGTTCCAATGGATTCAGAGCATGCCAAACTGCTAGGAATGACTATTCTTGAGCCCAAATTGGTCAAAAATTATTCAAGATAGGCCTCATTAAATTTTTCCCTAGATTCTGCCTCTAATTTTGGAAAACTATCCGTTAAGGGCGCCAAAGATGGCAAGTCCGCCGAAATTGGAGGGACCGCAAAAACTGCCACCAGCATAAGAGCAGTTTAATTAAGGCTAACTATGGATTAAATGTGCACTAATTGCGATTAACGGAGGCGCTTGCATGAGGTCATATCGTGTGGTTCCATGAGGAGGAGGGTTGGCCCCTCTCCATTCCGTCGCCCTCAGATCCCACTACATAACAAATGTAGGTTCGTGCGCATCCCTTTCAAATTACATGGGTGTGGCCCAATGGTTAAACACAGAGATAGTTGAGGGGAGGTCATGGGGTCGAACATTGACCTCTGCCTCTCCAAATGCTTTTTGTCACCAAGTTTATATACGCATTCACACTTTATAACAAGACCTTTGTTAAAAAAACCTTTGAAAATGATTAGAACCTTTGAATAACGCTCTGAAATTTAGGCTAAAAATAAATGCCCACTGGTTATAATGTCGATCCAAACCATAATATAAAATTTTCCCACCATAATAATCAGACCTTAGGTTTAATATATGCCACCGTATGGTATTAAACCCTTTCAAATGCCAACATAATAACATATGCCTCCAAATATAGAATTATATGCCATAGTTTTAAATGCAACCATTTAAATAAATAACCCAACGTAATATATATTAAAACTTGGAACCTTGGATTATGAATGATATATGTGGAATTAAAATATTAATAAAGTTTAGAATTAAATTGAAATATATATATATCCAACTTTAATTAATTAAAAAAATAATTTCCTACATAAAAATCATCATGAACTCAAATTCAACTTTGGAGGACATTGAGTGATTTTTTCCTTCACAAATAAAACTGGTGAATCCCACAGTGAAACTTGTCACAGTCTCATTGGACTAAAAAGTAAAGAATATTTTTTGCATGCTGATTGGACTGCCATGTCATCAGTTGTACCTGTTCTGCAATATATATATTTTTTAAATTGCCTGTTTTGAATGGCGATCAACAGACCATAACTCCTTCATACGAACTCAGTTTTTGACAAAACGAGTTGCATTGGATTTCTTGCAACCAACCAGTTGCTTTCGTTCTATTTTGGTGCAATTCTGAGCACTTTAATTTTGATCTAATTTTTTCCCTGACCCAGATTCCGATCACACCTTCCCACTGACATGATTTTGGACCTCCAAAAGTTGGTTATCTCATAAGAGTTGAACTCTCTTCTGTTTCCCAAGTTATATCATCTTGATTCTACTTGAAAAAATCATCATGACAACCACTTTTCTAATGGCATGTCTTGCCTTGCCTTGCAAATGGCTTGTCTCTTCAACCACTGTTCTCCTTTTGATGTTGACCCAATCCAACACATGTTGGTTACTTGCTGATATAACACTTTTGTTGTACCAAATCGATTCCTCAGTGCCTTCCCACTGAGAATCATGTTCCTCCTTTGCACAATGAGTGAACTACAACAACGAGTTCTAACATCAGTAAAAATAAGAAAAGAAATGACCATTTTTTTATCTCCACGATTCCAAATTCCACATTTGGAAGAATGCATTCACCATCTCCTTCTCTTCTTAGCGTCAACACATAAAATGGTCTACAATGGTTGCAAATGTTTTATTGACATCCTGCCACAAACAACACATCATGCAAGAAACATAACTTGACGACATATCCTCTTGCTCTTCCAAAGCAACAAATTTCACATAATTTGAACATCGCCATGTACTCTCACATCTTGGTGTCAAAAATTATCGACCAAACACAAGTCAACAAAAAATGCATCTTCAAACAACTAACTCTCAATTCAAGCATAAGAATGTATAACAACTTGATGATTCTTTTCCCAAAACCAAAAATAATTTCACATCATGAAACACTTCGTCAACATCTCCTTTTCATCTTTGGAGACAAAATAAACTCTTCCAATTCGATATGACATGCATGCAACACACAATCAACCAACACATGTCGACATTCATGCATGCGCAAATGATCAACACTCTCAATTTGACAACATACATGTTAAACAAAGCAATCAATCAACACAAGTCAATTAATCATGCATGTTCAAGCACAATGAAACCATAAAAATTCCACCGTTCACACACAAAATCTCATGCATGTATACAATTCTTCAACTCTCTCACAAGTACAATCATAAGTACAAGAATATCATTCATATGTACATGTACTTAAAGCTGAAATGAACAATTTTTTCTGCAATAAGGTGAGTCAACATACTCCACTTTCAATCACCTTCTTGGCGTAACATGCAACATGCATTCCATAAGAAAATAAATGCATTAACATCAAAAGACATGCAAAGCCTTAATTGGATAAGAAATCTAACAATTTCTTACCAAACCATTTCAATAGTGCTTCTTTCAGCTGCACATCATCATCATGTGAATGATCTTGACCCATATCAATTATGGAATCTTCTTTTCCATTCTTTCCATTCTCTTTCTCCACCTTCTTCAAATGTCGTGGATGACTTGCTGGATACAAAGTCCAACACTTGTCTATAAGATGGCCTTACTCATGGCAGTGAGTGCAAAAAAATTGCATCTTCTTTTCTTGCCTCCTTTGCTTCAAAATTTTCCTGTGCATGGCTATATTCTTCCAACACCTTGAAACATTATGGTTATTCAAACCACAAAAAGAAAATGCAACTTTTCTCCACATTTTCTGTGAGAATTTTCCATGTTTATCATAATCAAAAGAAACTTAATTAAAAGCAGATTTATACCTTGAAATTTCACCTTTGTCGCCTTCTTGAGGAGGTGAATTTGATGAGGTAATGGCTCTCTTTAGAATACCAACAATGCATTCAATGACTATAGATCTTTCAACATCCTCTTGTTCTCCATTCTCATTAGCTGCATGCTTATGAGCACCTTGCAAAGTGGGTGTAAAACTGTTGCATTCCTCATGAACACAATCTTCACAAGCTTGAGGTAATGAACATGAAATGAAAGTCCTTCTTGGAACACCTTCATGTGCCTCCTTGGCTTTATATCTTTCTCCATCATGTTTTCCATAACCAAGACCCAAATACTTAGGCCTTTCATCAACAACAACTGGCTCAACATGTTTTCCCAATCCTTTACCTTCATTACCCATCTTCATCCATAATTTGGACCCTATTCCTCTAGTGTGTCTTTCAAAAGCACCTACACATTCATCTTGAGAGGAAATTGAAGATAAAATTGAATTACATACCTCTTTTTCAAGCACATGCTTTTCTAAGGCTTCCTTGGCATCATGGAGCTGAGTTTCCATCTCATGCATCCTTTCAAGGTTCTCATTTGCAATATGGAGCCGAGTCTCCATCTCATGCAACTTTTCAAGAAGCTCTTGCTTCTCATCTTTCATGGAAATCAACTGCTCTTGAAGTTTAATACTCACCCTCTTATCTTCATACTTCTTTTGCATCCTATCAATCATGATATAGAGTTTCTGCAACATCTCTTTATCAAAGAGTTTTTCTAAGGAAGATTGACTTGAAACAATGCTTAATGAAGCTGACATCACACATGAAATGCATATAAAGCTTCTTTGCTGTGATTTGAGATTTCAGATCTCAATTTTGACCTTCTCCTTCACACATAAACACTTGCAAGTTCACTGTGTACAAGTTCACATTTAAATTCTCCTTACACAAATTCAAAAACCAATAGCTAATTCTTCTATTTAACCTTGGCTAAAATGAGCTAAAATTTTTCTTTGATACCAACTTGATATGAATGTGTGCAAACTTTTTATTGCTATGCAAGCTCCCTCATCAATATTAACAATGTGTTTAAGGATCGGCTCATGTTAACCATTTATGAAGGGGTTAAAGAGTCAAATTTCATGTGTCTTTGCTTATCAAATTATGAGTTAATTAAATTTTTAAAACTCATAAAAACCAAATGAAATGTAGTAAAATAACTTACAATAATCACATAACACAATGGAAGATGATGGAGTTCACCCCTCTTGGGCTACATCTCCATGGACCTGCTTTAACTAGTTAGGCCCTCTTGGGATTATGAGTAAAATGTCTGATTACAAGCACCAGTATTGCTCCAATGGTTTTTTTTGACTATTCCATTGGTTTCAGAACACTCAAATACCCCAAAAATGACTATTCAATCTCTGAATTTGGTTTCCACATCCTCTAGGCTTGACCTCCCATCTTGGTGGCCATGGGCTTGTTTAATCTCCAAAGTGAAAAAAAACTATAACACTATGTTCAAAGCATAAAATACATCAAAAATTGACTATTCATTCACTCCATTTGGCCTTTAGTTGATATGAGCATGGCCTTCCCTCCTAGTGGCCTTAGGCTTCAAAACTCTTCAAGTTACCAAAAACACCTATAGATTTCTGCATTTCCTCTGCAAGTTGTTCCAATGGATTCATAGCATTCAAATCTGCTAGGAATGACTATTCCTGAGCCCAAATTGGTCAAAAATTTTTCATGATAGTCTTCATTAAAGTTTTCCCTAGATTCTGCCTCTAATTCTGGAAAACTACCAGTTAAGGGCACCAAATATGGCAAGTCCGACGAAATTGGAGGGACCACGAAAACTGCCACCAGCATAAGCACAGATTAATTAAGGCTAACTGTGGACTAAATGCACACTAATAATGATTAACAAAGGCACTTGCATGAGGTCATATGGTGTGGTTCTATGAGGAGGAGGGTTGGCCCCTCTCTGTTCTGCCGCCCTCAGATCCCAATGCATAAAAAATGTAGGTTTGTGCGCATCCCTTTCAAATGACATGGGCATGGAGGTTAAGCACAAAGATAGTTGGGGGGAGGTCATGGGGTCGAACCCCAACCTCCTCCCCTCCAAACACGTTTTGTGACCAAGTTTATATACGCATTTGAACTTTATAACAAGTCTTTTGTTAAGAAACCTTTGAAAATGGTTTGAACCTTTGAATAATGCTCCAAAAATTAGGCTAAAAATAAATGCCCATTAGTTATTTTTTCGATCCAAACCATAATATCAAATTTTCCCACCATAATAATCAGACCCTAGGTTTAATATATGCCACCGTATGGTATTAAACCCTTTCAAATTCGAATGTAATAACATATGCCTCCAACCATAGAATTATATGCCATATTTTTAAATGCTACCATTTAAATAAATAACCCAACATAATATATATTATAACTTGGAACTTTGGATTATGAATGATATATGTAGAGTTAAAATATTAATAAAGTTCAGAATTAAATTGAAATATATATATATATATATATATATATATATATATATAGATATAGATATAGATATAGATATAGATATAGATATAGATATAGATATATATATATATATATCCAACTTTGATTAATTAAAAAAATAATTTCCCACATAAAAATCACCATGAACCCAAATTCAACTTTGGAGGACATTGGGCGATTTTTACCTTCACAAACCAAACTGGTGAATCCTGTAGTGACACTTGTCACAGTCCCATTGGGATAAAAACTGAACAGTATTTTATACATGCTGACTGGACTGACATGTCATGAGTTGTACATGTTCTGCAATAATTTTTTTTAAATTTGTCTATTCTGAATGACGATCAACAGACCATAACTCCTTCATTCGAACTCGTTTTCGACGAAACGAGTTGCATTGGATTCCTTGCGATGGGTTGGTCGCTGTTGTTCTAGATTTGGTGCAATTCTAAGCACTTTAATTTTTATGCTAATTTTTTCCTTTGATCCAGATTCTGATCATCTGGTCTAATTTGGTGTCAATATCAAGATCATGTAGCCTCTCAAATGTTTTTTTAGTTGGTACTTGGAATTATATTCTCTGGTTTAATTTCAGAGATGGTTAAAATTTAGAGGTCCGTGAGTGAGCATGAAAAAATAGATTAAGTAGAAAGCACATTCAACTCTCCAAAATATAAAAATATATCACTAATTTCAAATGGATTTTGAAAAGGAATGGTAATTTAGGCAATAATTTCAAATGAATGGTGATTTTGTTGTTTGTTTTTTTATGTTCTCTAGTGTTTTTTCACATGGTGTTAAAATTTATAGGTGCATGAGTGAGCATGAAAAATGAGATTAAGAGAATATCATATTCAACTCTAAAAAATATAAAAAGATATCATTTCTTTTTGTGGCTAGGTATTAGCTATGTTAAGTATAGTACACTATTCTTGTCACTTATGAAACATATTTGGTCTAATTTGGTGTCAATATCAAGATCATAGTAGCACTCCCATTTGGGAAAGGCAGAGCTCTTTGGTTAGGGGAATTGGGCTTTCTTGCTTCGCACCTTGGCCCTGGTCAGCATCAATTCAAAGGCTATTGAAACACGCCATAGATCAAGTCGGAGGTGTTTATGGTCGAACGTGGGTCAGAGGGAAGGCGGAATTTTAGGTAGAAATCAAAGTTGTCTGGTAAAGGGCAGGCACCCGATTGGGGTTATCTGGTTGATCCAAAAATATATCAGTGCATACTTTATAAAGAAAACTATATCAAGAAAAATATATCAGTGCAAACTTTATAAATAAAAATATATCAGCATTGGAAAACCAAAATTTTCTTTCCAGATTGGTTGACATACAGACAACAAGACGACATTGGTTCCTGCTAAGGATAACCTTCCTAGCCAGCAGCATCAGAAGAATATTCATTTCTGAATCTAGAAAGCAGCATTACAAGTAAGGCAAACTGGAAACATAAATAATGTATATTCATTTCTCAATCCAGAAAGCAGCATTACAAGTCAGAGAAACCAGAAACATAAATAACGTATATGCATAACAAGTGAGACAAACCAGAAACAAAAATAACTTATATTCATTTATCAATCCAAAAAGTAGCATTAAAAGTCAGACAAATCAGAATAAAAAATAACGTATATGATGATGTTACATGGTTTTCTATATTATTACTACCCTGGAGATGCAGATAGCAAGAAGAGTACTTCAGGTTTTTGCTTTAGTTTGGGTTCATCTTAAATAATGTAAAAAAAAAAGTTTACATTACCATCCTAAAGACTAATTCTCATAATTTTTTATATATTTAGAAATATGGGTGAACTTTAAACTGAGACAAGGAGACAAAGCACCTGGAACTGAGCATACTTTATAAAGAAATATATATCAATGTTGGAAAAAAAATAATTTCTTTCCAGATTGGTTCAAAAATAGACAACAAGACAACATTAGTTCATGCTAAGGATAACCTCCCCGGTTAGCAGCATCAAAAGTATATTCATTTCTCAATCGAGAAAGCAACATTACAAGTCAGACAAACCAGAAACAAAAATAATGTATATGATGATGTTACATGGTTTTCTATATTATTATTTCCCTAGAGATGCAGGTAGCAAGAAGAGTACTTCAGGGTTTTTCTTCAGTCTGGGTTCATCTTAAATAATGTAAAAAAAATATTTACATTACCATCCTAAAAATTGATTCTCATTAATTTTTATTTATTTAGAAATATGGGTGAACTTTAAACTGAGACGAGGAGACAAAGCACTTGGAACTGAGCATACTTTACAAAGAAAAATATATCAGTGTTGGAAAACCAAAATTTTCTTTCCAGATTGGTTCACAGATAGACAAAAAGACGACATTATTTCCTGCTAAGGATAACCTTCCCGACCAATTGCATCAGAAGAATATTCATTTCTCAATCCAGAAAGTAGCATTACAAGTTAGACAAACCGGAAACAAAAATAACGTATATGATGATGTTACATAGTTTTCTTTATTATTACTACCCTGGAGATGTAGGTAGCAAGAAGATTACTTCAGGGTTTTGCTTCAGTTTGGGTTCATCTTAAATAATGTAAAAACAAAATTTACATTAAGATCCTAAAAAAAATTCTCATAAATTTTTATAAATTTAGAAATATGGGTGAAATTTAAACTGAGGCGAGGAGACAAAGCACCTGGGACTGAGCATACTTTATAAAGAAAAATATATCAGTGTTGTACAACCAACATTTTCTTTCCAGATTGGTTCACAGACAGACAGCAAGACGACATTGGTTCCTGCTAAGGATAACCCTCCCGACCAACAGCATAAAAATAATATTCATTTCTCAATCTAGAAAGTAGCATAACAAGCCAGACAAACAGAAAATAGAAATAACGTATATTCATTTCTCAATCCATAAAGGAACATTACAAGTTAGACAAACCAAAAACAGAAATAACATATATGATGATGTTACATGGTTTTCTGTATTATTACTGCCGCGGAAATGTAGTTAGCAAGAAGAGTGAACTTTTTATATATTTAGAAATATGGGTGCACTTTAAACTGAGACGAGAAGATAGAGCACACCAAGGAGGGTGAGAAAATGACGAGAATGCAGAATGAGAACATCGAGGATGCATAGAAAACCCTACACAAATCCTGCAAACACAACAAAACATGAAAATAATTCTAAAACAGGAAAAAAACCATAAAGAAAAATAAAAACAAATAAGAAAAACAAGATCAGAATTTACCTTTGCACCTTCGCTTGTTCCCCTGTTGGTCCCTGCTGGTTCCAGCGCAACACACATAAATAGAAAAATCCCAGCGCAACACACCTAAACAAAAAAATTGCGACACTCTCAATGGTCAGAAAAATCACAGCGCTCCCAACGGTAACACAACACAAAACTCAACGAAAACTTCTTGTGGTCTGTTGGCTGCTATATTTATAACAAAAAAGTTCGGCCAAACTTTCATACAAAGTTCGACCAAACTTTTGTTGTCGGTTTTCCTATCTCTGGCCAAAAAACTGCTTACCCACGTCGTCAATGTTAATGGCAGAAACAGTTTAGCCGAACTGTTGGGAGAGTGAAATTTTCGGACGCGTTTTTCACGAAAGTGTAACCCAGCTTTGCATTTTTACCCATATATATATATATATATATATATATATATATATGGAAAGGGGGGATGCAATTTATTTTAAAAATTTTCACTCTAATAGTTGTGTTCACCTGAAGAAATTTGATCCCTCCCGACTCATGTTAGATCTGAGTAAAATGGAGGTTTTATATTCTCAACCAACAGGGCTCATTAGACCACCCTTGGAATCAGGGAGACTTTCCTGAACACGGTGAAGGGAAGGAATCTATCTCTTCACCCTAAGAATCTATATCTTTCATTCTCTCCATCCTTAAGTTCAGTTCCCCCTAAGCGGAAAGAGAATAAGCTAGTCCCTTAAGCAGAAAGTGAATAAGCTAGATGCGAAAACACTGTAGATGGTGAATTCACTATGGCTACAAACTGAGTGTGATTATCAAGGGTAAGGGTAGGAACGCAAGTTTTGTTCATGTTTGAAGCGTCCACCCTACTTGCAAGGGGGGTCCCATTGCGCGCACCTGTTCGCATGTAACATACACATTCCCCCACATATACCCAAGTAACCGGCCAACCGGGGTAAACACGAGACGAGGGAAGTTAAGAGTAGACTCAACCTCCTTCGTGACTTTAAGGAAGTGTAATCGATGCGGAAAACCATAACATAGACCCCATGCACTTGCTACAAGACCCCTAGAGGCTATCCCAGTCATCAAGCTGACTTGTCCTTGGGTCCCACTGAATTTTAATGAAGAAAACCCCCGGATGCTCCCTTGATGTGGGAAAGGGTGTGTTTGGGAGGCTCTGGACGCTCCCACAACATATCCATGCGTGTGTCGAGGGACTCTTTCACCCAAGCCTATGTCAATGTCCGTGGAATTTATGGCACTTTTTAGGCCCAGAATCCCGAACACTACCTAGAACTTCCTATAGCTTCCAAAATCCATCAAACACATGACGAAAATTCCAATGAACCAAAAACTGACTCGAGGACTAGGCCTAACTCAAACACTTGGCATCAGTGAAATCTACAGGTCTATGATACAAGACAAAACATGAATGAATGAAAAATCTTATGAGGCATTACAAGAAGGATCACCACCCTCTTCCTTGAACTAATATGACATCAATTAGGTATTGCATCCATCGTTTTAACATTTACAATTAAATACATGAAATAACCATAACTTGAACCAGTCATTTAACTGTGCTTATGACCAACATAAAAACATGGAAATAAAAGTGAGATAAAAACCATTAAATCCACACATGAATAAGTACAAAAGAAATAGAACTTAGCTTTCATTAAACATAGACAATAATCTACCAAGTTCGGGACTTCCAGGTACCACCCGACCATAGACATGGCTGAGCCAAATCTCTCTTCAGCTCGTCACCCCCATGCCATATTCCAAGCATGAATGTGGGATCTCATGGATAAACCAATAAAAAAAACCAAGGGAATCCAGAGGTTAAACCACCTCCACCCTCATCATACCGTAATCACACCTAAACCGGTGCCCCGATCACAAAACCAAACCGAGCTTGGAATGCCTCCGGAAATCCATCACTATCCTTGAAGAATTTTCCATCTTCTTGTCTCTCAAGCTTTATCACAATCCGATCTTGGATTACTAGGCCATAAATCGAGACACCACCCTCAAAACCATGGCAAAACCATGCCATCGCCAACAAGAGAACCAAATACCAACATTCATAAGCCATGCATGTCCAAACCAACTAGAAAATCATACATGCAATATGTTACCTGCAAGTATTCCTATTGAATCTACTAGATACCGCTCTTCATTTCCTCAATCTTTGCTTTCCTTTCCTTTCCTTATCCTTCCTTTGCTTTCTTTCCTCCTCCTTGGCTCAATGTTGAATTTCTCTAAGAAAACTCTAAGTATCCAAGAGTGTGAAAGAAAGAGAATAATAAGGGAGCTCCAAAACTGAACTGACAAAAAATGTACCAACTAGTCCTCATAAGTCTTTTGATCAATTAGGCCTCTATTTTCTTCTTTTTCCATTATTTTCCTTAATTTTCCTCCTCACATGCAACCTGTGACCTTTTACCTACTTTTTCTCCTAATTTCCTTTATTTTCATAAGTAAATGTGCCAAAAATACTTTTTTCCTCTTTAATTCCTTAGCCATTGCCTTTGCCACTTTCCTTTAGCCATAAACACATCCAGTGATTTCCACTAGGATACCTTTGCCCAACATTCAACTTGGAATACGTGTCCCTTAACTGTGGTCTTATTTTTGCCTTTATTAACTTTTATTACATGAAATTTTAGCCCGAGTCTGTTACATTGCGTGTTTCAGTTCCTTCCTTTATCAAATTTGATCACTCTCAGCACATGTTAGATATGTGCTTAAGATGCATCTATATTGGTTGTAAAGCAATCAAATTAAGATATTTATTTTAATTAAACAAAATATATGATATGTTATATGTTATTTACTATAAGTTATTATATGTGATTTATCCGAAAGATACTTGGTATATGACCATGAATTACAGAAACTTGCTTTCAAAATTTTAAATTTATTTTAAATTAAAATAATAATTACAAATATAAAATAATTTAATATAGAGCTTTAAAAAATGAAATATATTTATTAAAAATTTATAAAATTTTAGTGTGCAGGGGTGGGGTTATTTTTAATCCTAGGGAACAAAACTAATTACCTTTGCTTGGATTCTTTAACCTACTATGAACAACAGAGTAACATCTTGTGCAATTCTCCACAAGATATGGATGGTTATCACTAATAAGTTGAATAACCTCATAGCAATTGGGAACTCAATATCCCTCATTATAAAATCCATGCTACACAATTCTGTCCCTTAGGGCTACCTTATGGATTCAATCCTAGATCAAATTTTCTATGAGACTCAATCCTTGCAACAAACAACCTTTTACCATATCCTTATACACCAAAACAAGGAAGCAAACAACCCAGCTAACCTAAAAATTACCAAAAATATTGGGGCTCTATTAATCAATCATAAACTCTATGAATAACCCTTTCTTTAATATTTCCACCCATTGCTTGATTTTGATCTTATGCATGGTAACTCATTACAAAATTTATTTCACATACGATAAATGACGGTTAGTAAAACCTTCCCCTCACCTCCTCATGGTTCAATATCCCTACACTCCCATTAATAAGTTACAATGGGTGATTTTTCTCCCTCATTCCCCTTTGATTGTTGCTTCCACCACCTCACTTATTATAGGTTTTCTCTTGCTTTGTTCCCTCTCATGTTCCTTTGGTTTAGCCTTCCTAACCCCTCTAACCCCCTGGAATTCTCTTCCCTAAGTTTCCCTCTTACATCATAGTTTTTTTTGCCACAATTAATTATTGTCACATTTTATTTTTCTTTCAGGTCTTTCCACTTTCAATTCTCCCAATTTATAGAAGGTACATGTCCTTGTATTTTATGGAGGATTGTGTAAGCTATCCTTCTCTCTTAAAGCCACAACTATCACAAAATTCATAAATTGATCCTCCCAAGCTGATCAGGTGCTCAGTGTTAAGCTAAAAAATGGAAGTGTTCAGAATCGATTGGAAACTGAACGACAGTGAGGAGATCGTAGCCAGGAATCCAGTGCAATTCATTTCATCAAAAACTGACATCATATGAGGAAGATAAAGCCTATTTTCCTAAAAAGCTAAAAAATTTGCAGAAAGGACTGAATGGTCACATGGCATCCTAGTCAGCAAAAAAGGATATTCTAAAAATATTCCTTGATTTCGGGCAATGACACTATGCCAAGTGTCAATCTGTGGTTGGTTGTTGTGTGGTTGATTTGATTCAATTTCATTTGATTTGGGAGGAGCCAATGGGAAGAGGACATGTGGCAAGACCAAAGGCCACCACGTGCCCCCCCTCCAAGGCCGAATTATGGTTCTAAGGTCGAATTTCAACAATGGTCAAATGTTAAATTTTATATGCATGGTGCATTTTTTTTATTATGTGGTTGAAAAAATATATATTCAAAGGTTGGGCATATAATATATTTGGGAAAAAATTATTGATTGAAGGGTAGAGGTCGGGGTTGACCTCGCGACCTCCCCCACACAATGTGCCCATGTTACCACTATACCACGACTTTAGTTCTTAACTCTATATGCCATCGACATGTATTAGTTTCAATGCCATCTGACCGTTGGGCAGAGGAAGGGGCCAACACCCTCACCATATAACCACATGGAAAGAATATGAGCAAAGGATTATATAAATCGACAGAGTTAAACTATTAAATGGGTTTAATTAAACCGTAATCACTGTGTTAGCGCTAATCCTATTGCTAATGCAGAATATGTTAAAACACGCGTTTAACACTAATATTAAGTTTAACTTCCACGTAAGTTAATTAAACTTGAGTTTAATTTGGCAGAGAAGATTGCAGACTCTGCCAAATTCGGCGCTGCCTCCAAAATTAGCGGAGTTAACTAGAGTTTCTCCAGTTGTGGAGGAAATTCCTAGGGAAAAATTTAATGAAGCATAACTGGAGAAATATTTGACCATTTTTGGCTCAAGAAGAGTCTATCCTAGATGATTTGGAAATTATGAGCATGTTGGAGTAGGTTTTAGGAGCAATAGAGGATTGTAAACAACACTTTTTTCCATTTTGAGATAATAAAGAGGTCAAGCCATGGAAGTTGGACTAAGGAGATATAGCCCAGGAGGGTTGAACTCCTTCATCAAAAACTATGTTAATGGAACATCTTAATGGTTTTTTGTACATTTTATTGTTGTTGTTCAACATTATGTTTTTATTTTATTATGCTCATGAATTTAACATAAAATTCAATACATTTACCTGTTTAACACTCACAAAAACCTCAAGAAACCTATGCACATGAAGAAAAAGATCAGCAATTTTTTTATAATTATGAAGATGAAATTAGCACAAAAAAAATAAAATTTAGATTCAAATCAGGTTGGTATTAGAGCAAAGGTTGAAAGGTTATTTTCTTGATTTTCTTAAGTTTTGTGCAAGTAGGGTTTTAATGGTTGAAAATTTGTGATGATTAAAAGGCTAAAGTTGCAGAGAGGAGAAGGGAAACTATTGGTTTCTAATCCTGAGGTTAGGACTAGAAGAAGGAGAGCCACAAGGGCACCATCTCCACCCAAAGTTCCACTCACATCTGCACTTGAATCACCTCAATTTTTATCTCTTGTTGAGATTGAAGAGGTACATGTTGCACTTGAAGCTGAGCTTGAATCCATAGCCATCATGTCAAGTTTTGGAGAGACTGAAGGTCTTTCAAAAGAGGAAGCATACAAGAAGGATTTATATGAATTAACTGAAAGGGTTAGGATCCTCTTTGAAGAGAGAAGTAGTAGGATGGTTTAAGAGAATTCTAATTCTCCACATGGAGAAGGAACCTTAGAAAGCAAAAAGGAAGAAGAGAAGGATTCAAAGGGTAGTGGAGGAAAGCCTCCTCCATCTCCACCATCTTCATCATCATCCTCATCATCAGCATTATCTTCGACTTCCACAACTAAAACCACCCATACTCACTCAAAAAATACAAAAGGAAAAACTTCCTTACTCAAACTTGATGTCAAATTTGGGCTTCCAATGTATAATGGCGAAGTGAATACAGAGAGGCTAGATAATTGGATTCATTAATTGGAGGCTTATTTCAGAATTCAGAACCTTCAAGATGATGACATAAAGATTCAATTGGCTTCCTTGAGGATAGAAGGATCAACACTTGTATGGTGAGAAGCAAGGACTCAAGAAGAGATTAAAAACTATGGTAAGATCTGATCAATGTCTTGGTCAAGTTTTATTGCTTCTATTAAAAGGAAATTTTATCCTCTAGCTTACATGCAAAAATCCATTATGGAATGGCAACATTTTAGACAATTGAAAGGGAAAAGTGTGCAAGATTATACTCATGAATTTAGGATAAGTACTCTTATTTTGGGTATTAATTTGTATTCTCAAGAAACTTTGTTAAAGTATATTGGGGGTTTGCACAGTTACCTTAGGCACACTATTCTCATGTTCAATCCCACAAACTTAGATGAGGTTTGTGTTCAAGCCACACATTTAGAAGCAAGAGGGAAAGAAATTATAGATGAGAAAAGTGATAATTTCCTTGAGTATGAGGGAAAAGTAAATGGAAATTTTAATGGAAGAGGAAAGAGAAATAGCTCTATCAAAAAAGAGAAAGAGAAAATCACATGTAAACATTGTTCGAATAATGGCCATGATGAAGACCATTGTCGGCAACTTCATCCAGAGTTGATGCCAAAAAAATTGAAAGCCAAAGAAAAGGGAAAAAATGTTGTAATCATTGAACATGACTTAGGTTCATATTTAGGATATGAAACCAAGATTACAACAATGGGTTTGAAAGGTAAGAACATATCAAGCACTATTTCTTCAAATTGTTCCAATGTAACTCAAGATGAAGATACAAGGATTGAACTCTTTCATATTAGAGTAATTTCTTAACATACCAAGATAGACACACTATTTGATAGTGGTTCTCAAGCTAATTTGATTTCTGAAGACTTAGTTAAGAAGATAAACCTTGAAACTGTTACACATCCTACACCTTATCCTTTAGGGTGGATATGCAAGAATGCAAACTTGCAAGTAACAAGGAAGTGCATACTAAGGTTTGTCATCAATTCAAACTTTCTTGATGAAGTTGAACTTGATGTAGTGTCGCTTGAGATTTCAAGTATTGTTTTGGGAAGTCCTTATATTTATGATAGGAAAGCAATATTTCATCGCCATGAGATTAATTATCACTTTTTTAAAGATGGAATTGAGTACATAGTTACAACGCATAAGAAGAAGACAAGTTTGTCTCTTATACATGCAGGAGAAATGAAGAGAATAATGAATGCAAGTCAAAATTTGAATTTGTTAATGATCAAACATAAAGATGTTTTGAATGAGAACTTTCAAAAAGATGCATCGAATGAACAAGTTGATTTCATTAAAGTTTCTTATGCTTGTAATGAGATGTTTCAGGACTCTAACAGGCTGCCTTTGAAAGGAGGTAAATAAGATGTTAAAGATTTGAAGCAGTCAACATCAATGTTGAGCATTGTTGGAAACAAGGTGCCTATGCAAGAGAGAGAAAAATTCAAAGAGAAAGTGGCAAAGAAATTTGAAAAATAAGGCATCGGTTCCACATGTGCTTGTTTTTGGAACTCTTTGGAACTCAGCTAAGAATCGCCAAGACAATAGTGTTCGAGGTGAGACAATTTTCAAGTTTCCTTTGATTGATGACCAAGGTGGGAACAAGTTTTTTTTTGCCATAAAAGCTTGCTTCTCTGCAAATTTAGGGAAATTGTAGCATGATGATGTCTACAACAGCATGAGAGGGTCTCAAAAGTCAAGGAAAATGTTCAGTTTTTGGGAAAATCTCAAGTTGATGGGAATGGGAAAATTTCAGTGGATTGAGATTAGAAGGGTGAGGGAACTATACCCTCATCCACATGATCAGTAATCAATGTGTTTTTGGGGTTCAAAAGGCTTCTAGTGGGGAGGAATGATCAGGTGCTCAGTATTAAGCTCAAAATTGGAAGTGTTTAGAATCAATTGGAAACTGAACGACAACAAAGAGCTCATCGCTATGAGTCCGACACAATTTGTTTCATCAAAAACTGACTCCGTATGAGGAAGATAGAGCCTATTGTTTGTTTTCCTAAACAACTAAAATTTTTGCAGAAATAACATAATAGTGACATGGCAGCCTAGTCAGCGGAAAATGATATTATGGGATATTACTTCGTTTCACCCAATGACACTATGCCAAGTGTCAATCTATGGTTGGTCATTGTGTGGTTGATTTGTTTCAATTTAATTTGATTTGGGAGGAGCCAATGGGGAGAGGACATATGGCAAGCCCAAAGGCCGCCACATGCCCCTCCCCCTCTCCAAGGCCGAATTATGGTTCTAAGGTCAAATTTCAATAATGGTCAAATGTTGAATTTTATATGTATGGTGCATTTTTTTTATTATATGGTTGGAAAAATATATATTCAAAGGTCGGGAATATAATATATTTGGTCAAAATTTATTGACAAAAGGGAGTAGGTTGGGGTCAACCCCACAACCTCCCCCACAAAAAGCGCCCATGTTACCATTATAGCACATCTTTAGTTCTTAACTCTATATGCCATCGACATGTATTAGTTTCAATGCCATCTGACTGTTGGGCGGAGGAAGGGGCCAGCCCTGCGGGCTAGCCCCCTCACCATATAACCACATGCAAAGACCATGAGTGGAGGCTTATATAAATTGGCGAAGTTACACCATTAAACGGGTTTAATTAAACCCTAATCACTGTGTTAGAGCTAATTTTGTTGCTAATGCAGATTATGTTAAAATGCATGTTTAGCGCTAATATTAAGTTTACCTTGCACTGAAGTTAATTAAACCTGAGTTTAATTTGGTAGAGAAGATGTCAGAGTCCGCCAAATTCGGTGTTTCCTCCCAAATTAGCGGAGTTAACTGGAGTTGCTCCAGTTTTGGAGGAGATTCCTAGGGAAAAATTGAATGAAGCATAACTGGAGAAAAATTTCGACCATTTTTGGCTCAAGAAGAGTCTATCCTAGATGATTTGGACATTTTGATCATGTTGGAGCAAGTTTCAGGAGAAGTAGAGGATTTTAAATGACAAATTTTTCCATTTTGAGCTAATATAGAGGCCCAAGACATGGAAGCTGGACCAAGGAGATGTAGCCCAAGAGGGGTGAACTCCTTCATCAAAAAACTATGTTAATGGATCATTTTGATGGTTTGCTATACATTTTTTTGTTGTTGTTCAACATTATGTTTTAATATTATTATGCTCATGAATTTAACATAAAACTCAATACATTTACCTGTTTAACACTCATAAACACCTGAAGCAAAAGATCAACAAATTGTTTATAATTTTGAAGATGAAATTAGCACAACAAAACTAACATTCAGATTTAGATCACAGACATCTCTCTAGACTACCATCTCCTACTCTGCGAAAACCACTTTGTTAGGATGGAAGCCCTGTTGAGAAAACTAGGGAAAAATGTATAAGGGTTTCTTATATTTGTTTTCTCTTATTACATTGAAAATTCTTGTGATATTATTAACTCAGTATCAATATTATTATATTGCGTTTTTATCATAAAGACAATGTCAATTCAAGAATATCATAATGCAAACAAGGGCGCTAGAAATATGCTCTTCGCCGGTGCAAACCCCTCCCTAGGGAAAAAACCAAAAACTTATCTTCTTATAGATTCTCAAGGAAGACATCAAGACCTTTGATCTAAACAACTCACCAAGTGACAGGCCAACCACCCAAATAACAATGCTTCTCTCTTCAACTCAAACCGTTCCTCCTTTCTAAGCCAAATATGAACCAAAGAATTTTCCCTTCTCACACGTGCGAGCTTTCCAAAATAAGAAAATATTCCCAAAACAAAATAGGAAACCTTCTCTTCCTCTTCACTGATTTTATCCTCTTTTTGCTCTGATTTACCTTAGATTTCTCAAGAGATGCGAAATTTATTAGTACCTTTGGATGTCAAATAACTCTTCTATATATAGCCTCTTGGCATGGTGTAACTGCCTTCTTGTGGGGCCGACTTGGTGGGTTGGATGACCCATCACTTGGTGGTTTCTTGTCCTTTTTAAATTTAAAAATAATTTATTTTACATTGATCCAAGAGCCATCCAAGGGAATTTACATCATGACCTTGACCTAAACCTTATAAAAACCCTAGGGCACACAATGGGTGCCAAAAATAATAAAAAAATCAATGGGAAAGAAACCCATTATTCAATAAATAAATTTTAATTTTCTTTGAAAATCACATCAAGTCATGGTACATACGAAATTATGAATACCGAAGCTAGTTACCATTTTCAATAATCCCTCTTAATTAGGGAGGTATTCATAATTGACAACAATAGGTACAATGGACTGTACAACCTTGATAAGTTCTCATAAGAAGAGTCAGATTGGTAAGCCATCTTATAAGCTATTACATCAACTTATATCAGTGCATCTCAACATATCAACCAACATTGTCACATAACAAGGCCTTGAATAACAACTCTATCTCTCCACAAGATCAGAGCAAAATGAAGGTGAGATTAATGACTGAAAAAGACCATCATCATTGTATCTCAAGGCACATACCCCACCCAGGTTTTCACATGGTATGTCCTTTTAGGACAATTTCCATATTGTAATAACACATCATCAAGTAATTTCATCTTCGACTACTCTTATCTTGGATGCCCTACCTCATCCTTAAAGAGTATCAGAGTCAGTCTTAGATGCTTACCCAATCCCCCATTCTTTCTTCACAATATGAATACAAGAATGACGTGTTTATCTCTTCCTCTAAAATAGGTAATATATACTCGTTACTATAAAAGGAATCTACCAAGATTCCTCTTAACCAGGGACTTGCCCAAGCTCCCTCTGAACTGGGGACTTGATTCCAACAACATCTCTTTGGTGGATATCATGTTATTATCAGCTACTTGAAGAGCTCCTCCTTTAGATGTCATGAAATTCATCTTATTTATTATGGAGCCTTCATCTTCTAGGTTTGCTTTGTAGGTAATAGACGATACATCACTTTCCTTGAATGAACCAATAGTCATTTCATCCTTCTTTTCATTGGAAAGTGATATTCTAGTCCATATTTGGTTTTCCTTCATACGCCTCTTGCATGTCATGTTTCTTTTAGCATCTTTCATCCAATCACATGAGTTCTAATTGTAGGTGACACCTACAACTCTCTTTCAATAGCTTTGTTTCAACCCAAACTAGATGTTGTTCAAAAATAAAAAAATTAACATCAAATCAAAGTTACCTTTTACAATGGCCTTTCATCATGACATCTGTTTCGTGCAACATTAACACCCTACACATTCATAAAAATATTTCCAATATTTATAATGTCAAGGGTCTTCTTTCCTTTTCATACTTTATCAAGGTCTTCATACTTTCCTCATGGAGATTCCATACCATATCCTTCTAGTTATCAGATGTTTCTTCCTTATCTTATGTGACAATAGTTGCAAGTTTTCCATGAATCCTTCTTCACATATTGAACCTCAAGAACTTCCATACATAATTCCTTCATCTTGTCAACCACCTCATATTCCATATGAGGACATTCATGTTGATCTCATCTTATCAATATGTGAACTTGTTCAAGGGACACGCCTTCATGCGTCATTCTAAAGGAATATATCCTTCTTCTTTGATCATGATTATGAGATAGCGCATTTATCCATTGTATCTGGAATTGTATGATGAAATGACTTAATCTATTAGGTGTATATACTTCCCTTTTATTTGATCATGTAGACTTTCTTTGACAGCTTCATTTCCTTGCTAGAAATTACTTTAATTTTAATTAGAGCCTTTCATGGAACACATCTTAGTCAGTTAACTATCCTCATTTCTTATTTCCAGGATGAAGTTCATCGAGTTGCAACTTGAACCAACAAGCTTTTTATAAGGCCTACTCGAAAATAGTGATATCATTATAGCCATTCTTCCCAAGGTGAAGAACTCATTTATGTCATCACAAAGGAAGATCCTTAAATGATCCTTGCTTGCAACATAATCTTCCTATCGACTAGTTGTCAAGTTTATAAATTATTCTGTATGTTGTCTTTAACTTTCTCAGGAATCCATAGTTGCACAATAAATCTGTCATAGTACACAAGAGTCCTTGTAGTTCCCTCTTTCAATAATACTTCCTACAACAAAATATCAACCCATTCTCCTTCCTTTACTTCCTGTACCTACGACATTTTATTGACAAGTACCCCAAGCAAAGTATACGATACCAAAACATGATATTAAATGATCGTTCTAGGATTTTCATTGAATCACGAGGTCATCCTAGGGTTTCTTACGTTCAAACCGTAGATCAAATTATTTTCCTCTTCATTTCATACTAGGGTTCATCCTATGCCGTAGAATACTAAAAAACCCGAGAAATAAAATCATAGGGAACAAGTACCTTAAGATTAGTATTTCTAATTACTAGGGTTTCTTATGAACCATTTATTGTTTATAATCCTAGATACCGAAACAACTACAAACCCTAAATCCATATAATTAACTTCAACCCTAAAACATCTTATGTTGTACCTGTTGTACTGTACAACAACCCTCCCCATTTTAGAATTTTAGAATAAATTTCATTTAGAAATGGGTCCCCTTTCTTTTTAGATAGAAATAATTTTTTTTTGAGGAAATCCGATCATCATAAAATAAAAAAAATAAAAAAAAATCATTGATTAAAAAGCATGTATCGCATATCGCATATCTCAAGTGAAAATAAAAAAATGTAACATTAAATTTATTCCGACCCGATCAACTATAAAGCTTATATCGCATCGGCAAAAAGTATAAAAGTATTCATGTTAAAAAGTCCAATGCGATAAAGTAAATTGCAATCGCAAATCGATAGTGTTGTGTTTTCATATTTTGTTTGCAAAACTCCGATGCGATGTAACTCATCGCAATCGCATTTTGGATAAGTTATATTCCATTCAGGTCTATTTAATAAACTCCGATGCGATGTCATAATCACAATCACATTTCAAAAAATCAACATCACAACTACTTGTTTTATAAAATATTCGATGCGATGGACCCCACTACAATTGCAATCGCATTTCGGAAAATCACATTTACAATAAAATTCTATTGGAAACTTCTGATGCGATAAACAATGCAGTATCACTGATCGCAATCGCATTTCAGAAAATCACATTTACAATACAATTTCATTCGTAAATTCCGATGTGATAAAGCATTCGCTATCTATATTTCGCACATCGGCAAATCGCAATCGGAAGTTCCAAAAGGTAAATCTTGCATTAAGATTTTGATATCGCCGATCTCCGATTGTACGAGCATCATTAATTTGAAGATAAAACAAATTATGGTAATCGATTCTATTATGAATGCGTGAATGTGACTTTCCTTTAAGGCATTTAATTTTAATACGGAGTTAACAAATTTGTGATCATGAATAAAATCTTTCATAACATTATCCTTTAATGATTTCCTTTTTACTTAATGATGTTTATTCTGACTTGATTTCTGCCCACTTCTAAGAGGATTTTCTCATTCACAGGTCTATAGAACGTCAAACCCTCTCATTCGCCGAGTTAGTGAAACAATACCAGATAAAGAAAATGTCCAAGAAACTTAAGAAATCAAGAGCTATTGCTGCCTTAAAGACCACTGCCATTACCACAATGCCAAAAGAAAAGCTAGCCAAGATAAAGCTAGTTACAGATACTACGTGCTAGGGTCTCGGGAAGCTTTCCTGGGAAGAAGTCTATAATTTTCTTGAAAAAGAAAACCCTACAGTAACAGAGGTAAAGGCAACGGTGCCAGATGAAGAATCAGATTCAGATGATAATCCCCTTAAATAACTCGCAAATTCTTTTCTTCATAGAATTGTAGCTCAGGCGAGTGTATTCCCATATTATGACATAATACGATGGGTGATAGAAAACACCACCATCACAAACAGAACATTCGTAACAGTTGGGTGAAAGACGTTTGGATCCTTTAGAGCAAAAGACATCAAAGCAATGTACCATTTGCCATATCCTCAAAAGACCTACAACAAAGCCTTCATAGAAGATTTCACCTCAAGCAATGAAATCGAATTAGCCCCAATTATAGAATGGAGACGAGCTCCAGACAAACATAAGTGTGATGCTTTAGGTATGTATTATGTAGAGTCTCTCACACCTCCATATTTCTACGCTGCTGCAATGATGTGCAGACTTTTTGGGAGTAATAATTCGGCAAGGTTTTCTATTCAAATGGTACCCGTGATTGAGGCCGCTGTAGGTTATATTGTTATGGATTGGTCAATTATTATATCGGAAAAAATAGCAAATAATATTTTGGATTATAGAAGAAATAAGCATACTGAAAATGTTCCCCCGTTTCATTTCTGTGCTTATATTTTAGATGCCTTATGTTTTAATTCTGAATTTCCTATTCTGGGTTGGAAATGCACTCCTCAAGATCCTATCCCATACACATCTACCATAAGTATTTGTGGAAAGCCCATTTCAAGAACCATGTATACAGAATTTTCCATGGCTACATGTTGCCTATTTACCAGACCATTTTTAACCAACCTCCTCCTCGCCTCTCTGATAAGGCAAAAATTGACTTATCCCAAATCAGAAATTAGTTTAGTGAAGATAAGTTCACCTATATTAGAATATTTGGAAGCATTGTTGAGCCTCATGTCTTACCTCTATATGTCCCTGACAAACTTTTAGCTCGCGAGATCTCTTACCAGTTGACAGAAAGAGGGATGTCCAAGTGTTTAAAGAATTCCAAAAAATTGATGTGGCCTACCTTTCCTTTTCATTGTGGAACCTATGCCCTTAATTATTTTAAGCATGCTGAAAAAGAAACCCTTAAGATAAGAGATCTTAAGCTTGCAACTATTCCAGGCAGACAATATGATCCAAATAAAGTAGCTTTTGATTTCACAACTTTGGTCCAAATTGCTAAGTTTGAGGATGAGGTTGATGATTTTGATGATTTATTTGTCTCAATTGAAAAACTTTCCGAAGTTTATGATCTAGCTAAATCTAAGTTTCAAGCAGAAGATATGAATAAATTTATGCAATTCAGAAGCTAGAGATTACTTAAATTTCCCCTTGACCAGCTGAGGATTCCTTTACAAGCAAATAAAAGTATTGAAATAGAACAAAATAAAAAGGAAGATACAGCCAGCAGAATCGAGAAAGAAGTGACAACTAGCAAGCCTGACATGCAGTCAGAGAAGGAGAATACAGGTAGCAAGCCTAACGTGCAGTCAGAGAAGGAGAATACAGGTAGCAAGCCTGACGTACAGCCTAAAAAGGAAGATACAGGTAATAAGCTCGATGATCAACTTGAGAAAAGACCTCACAGAAAGAAGGAAATTCTGTTGCAATGATTATTACTCCCCATTTGCTACAACAGTATGAACAATTCGCTCAGCAAATAGGAGAAAAAAACAATCCTTAAGTTGATAATCTGAACAATCAGGATATTGAGATCATTCCTGAAAATCCATCTGAAGAAATTGTGCTGAGAGTTGAAGACATACCTCCTTTGGATATCTTTTACAACCCTAAGCATAGGGTTGTTGTCAGAAAACAAAGAAAGAGAAGGAGGATTGATCAAGGACCACTTGCAACTTCACAAGTTGAATTAATGAATGTTGTTTGGAAAAACACTGAAGTAAATCCTTCAGAGGATCTTACCAAACTATCACAATATGTAGGTGCCTATAGTGCAGCCACTATAGATAAAGCTATTGAAGTCATTCAATTGGTAAAACAAAAAGACTTACAGATAGCATTATTAGAAGAAAGAACAACAGGTTATCAGCAAAAGATATTACATTTAGAGCAATAGTTAGAAGAAGAAAGACTCAGAGTCAAACAATTAGAAGAACAATTGAGTATTGAAAAGAAGAAGCTTGATCAACAAGCTTTAAATAAACAACAATAGTTGTCTCAAGAGGTACCCAAATTGCAAACATTGCTGAAAAATGAAAAGGTTGCCAAAGAAGAGCAAAGTAAAATATTTCAAGCGAGATTAGATAAATTCAAGGATTATCCTAAAATTGACCAATTCAAAATAGAAGATATGGAAACAAGTAAGTTGTTATCTCAACAGTTAGATGATCTGTGTCAGAAAATTTCACAAGCTGAAACTTTATGTGAAATAACATCATCTCTCATCGATGAAGCAGTCAACACAAGAATAGAATTTGAAAATGTAGATGAAAATATTTCAGAATTTATTTCATGGCAAGACTCAGAACAGGGAAAGATTGCAAATCTTCCCAGTATTGAAGAAAAGCATAAATTGATTTTATTTGCTGAATGGGAAACACAGTTGATTAAAGAAGACCATGCTACATCAAGATTAAGAACCATAATGAACAATATTTTTGAGATTGCAACAAGATGATGAGCTTAGTGAAAAGAGTTGCCTTCACTAAGTGGGCCCGCAGGCTATTTTTGGCGCAAGTCTATTTTTAGACATGTCGATCATATTCTATGAGTTGCAGGATGCTATTTGTGGATGGTTGGTCAAGTTGGAAAAATATATGGACTTATATTTTTAGACATATTGGGTGGAATCTATTTTTAGATTGCCAGTCTAAAAATAGATATGTCGAATATTATTAGCTCTTAATAATATTTGGACTATAAACATTATCTTATTCTCTTGGAGCACTTCATTTAAGTGCACAAATGTGGCACAAGAGCTGACAGAAGGAATTACGCTATTCCTGAGGGTTAAGTGGAGCCATTGCATGGAGACTTCAGTTAGAACTCATGTGACAGAGTTTGGTGGAGTTATTGAAGTAGTTGGTGGAGTTGTGTTCAGTTTAACTCAGTTAGACACAGTTGAGTTAGTTGTATCTAGTCTAACTGATTGATGCACTAGTGAGAGTGGTGTGAATTAATTATTAATTAATTCACTAAATATTAACTTATTAATCAACTGAAGAATACATCAGTTAACTACAGTGCATGGAAAGTTTCAGTGGAGACTAGTGAAGAGGTAGGTGAAAGAGCAGGTTGACTATCTGTTGTGACTATAGTGTTGCATGATTTGAAACACCCAGTGATTAGAGATGCCAATGAGTATTGCATGAGCAAGGCTGGACCAATTTGAGTTCATTCAGAGCCAATATTCAGCAGGGATTGTGCAGTAGAGGCAAGCTAGCAGGTGGCAAAGATCGGCGCATGGATTTGCTAGATCGGGCCTGATTAGTGTGTAGCGATTGTATTGTACTAAGAGCTTGATATGATCAGCTTTGTATGAGGATTGTTACATGATCTCTATGAAATATATTATATACAGATAGTTGGGGTTTTTAGCTTCATGCTTTCCCGTTAAAACACTGTGTTCATATGTGTGAATTTTTATGGTTTCAATGTGTGCATGCAATTGATTTAATTTTCGCAAGTAATGATCAATAGTAGAAGATATTTTGTATTGTGCATGAAGTCAAATGGTGTGTGATTAGGATAATCTTGGATGTATAACGCATTAGTTATATAATTTCTACATGGTATCAAAGCTATATTGATCATTGGAGCAATCGCAAAGCATTGAAGCGGTTGAGTTTTGTGCTCGTGGAATTCGAATTTGCAGCAGTGTTTTCTTGGTGTCAAAGTTGAGATGTATTTCAACGGATTATGATTGGAGAATTCCCTTGAGGGCAGCTTGAATTATATTGCATGGAAAGATAGGATGGAGGTGGTGCTGGAGGACAATGGGTTGAAGGAGTTCATAGATGCAAAAATTCCAAAACCTGCTTCTAGCGATGCTGCCGCACTTGACGCATGGAAAAAGAAGATAGCAAAATGTCGAAGGATTCTGTTGGAAGGTGTGAAGGATAACATAGTGTCCAGCCTTCATGGTAAAGCTTCTCCATTCTTGATGTGGAAATATTTGACAGACTTGTTCCAAAGCAAGAGTGACCAGAGGAAGTTGGCGCTCAAGGATAAGCTCAGGAAAATAAAAATGGAGAAAGGCGACAGTATACCCAAGTACCTCACAAATTTTGTCCAGTGTAGGGATGAGCTAAGAAGTGTGGGGGTTACTGTAGATGAAGAGGACTTGGTGAGCTTGGCTCTCCTTGGGCTTCCGAAGAGTTGGCATTCCTATGAGGACTCTGTCAATGATCGGGAGAAACTGCTAGGATGGGAGCGACTTTGGTCGGATCTTGTGCAGGAGGAGATAAGGTGGAGTACCAGGGACAAATCTTCATCGAAGAATGAAGATGAAGAAAATTGCGCTTTGGCTGCCAAAGAAAGGAAGGGGAAGAGAAAGAAGAATGCTTCTCAATCCAGTGCGAAAGGCAAGAAGCAGGACATGTCCAAGGTGAAGTGCTTTCACTGTCACCAACATGGACATTATGCCACTAATTATCCACAGAAGAAGAAAAATAAGCAGGCTACTGGATCTGCAGCTGGAGAGGCCTTAGCCTCGCAGTTTGAGCTGCATTTTTCATTGATCGCATGCTTGGTCTCAAGTGTGATGGGTTTAGTGTGGTTTCTTGACAGTGGTGCGTCTTTCCATATGACCAGAGACAAAGATTTTTTTACTGATCTAGATGAGAAGTATCTTGGAGTGCACATCGAGATGGGCGATGATGGTAGATACAGTGCGACCGGTATCGAGACCATTTCCTTTGAGAGGGAGTCTGGCAAACCTTTCATCTTGAAGGATGTCATGCATGTTCCAGGATTGAAGAAGAATCTGATCTCTGTGGCGATGTTGGAAGACAAGGGATATGATGTTGTCTTTAGCGAGGGAAAGGCTTTCCTGTGCAGTAAGGAAACTGGTGAAACCTGGAGGATAGGGGTTCTAGTTAAGAACCTTTATCAATTGTAGGTAGATGGCTGCGCAGAAATGGCAGGCAAGGTAGAATGAGTGGTGAGCCGGGATGAGGGCGAGCTATGGCACAGGAGATTGGGCCATCTTCACCATGGTGATTTGAAAATTTTGCAGCAGATTTCTACCGGGCTTCCCAAAGGTACACTTGCGCAGTCAGATCAGTGCAAGGGATGTAATTTGGGAAAATTTGTGAAAGCCAACTTTCATGAGAAGGATATTTGTGCCATGAAGATCCTTGAGAGAATTCACAAAGACGTGTGTGGACCTTTCTTAGTAGCTTCGACAGCAAAGCACAGGTATTATGTGATATTTGTTGATGATTTTTCTCGTAAGTGCCGGATCTTATTCATGTAGAAGAAGAGCGAGACATACTCAAAGTTCTGTGAGTTCAAGGCACTGGTTGAGAAAGAATCAGGGAAGCAGGTGAAGGCTCTTAGGAGCGATAATGGTGGTGAATTCATCTCTGGCGAATTCAAGGACTTTTGCAGCGCAGAAGGAATTTGAAGAGAGCTCACAGCGCCTCATAACCCACAGCAGAATGGGGTCATTGAGTGGAAGAACAGAACAATCGTGGGTGCTGCATGGGCGATGTTGCATGATCAGGGCCTTCCCATACACTTGTGGGCTGAAGCTTGCAATACTGCGGTTTATGTGCAAAACCGTTGTCCTCACAGAGTACTTCGCATGAGTACACCCGAAGAGGCGTTTTCTGGTAAGAAGCCTGATATTTATCATTTGAAGATTTTTGGCTCACTTGTTTACATTCATGTGATGACGGATGCTAGGAAGAAGCTGGAGCCGACCGCAGAGGTTGGGATATTTTTGGGGTACACTGATACACCCCACAACTATCGTGTGTATTTGCCAGACATTCGGAAGATTGTTGTGTGATAGGACATCAAATTTCATGAGGAGAAAGCCATGAAGTGTTCGCTTGAGAGGGAGCCACACTTGCATGCAGATGAGGAGCTATTAGTTCCTAAGGATGAGCCTCAGGATGTGGATCAACCACAATAGGAGGTTCATGGAGTGGAAGAAACCACTCATGCAGCGCCAACCATCAGAGGGCAGAAGCGCACTAGAGAAGCTGAGCTACTGAATCTTGATGCAGAGAAGATTGTAGGAGCACCTACATCACAGCGTAGACAGAGATAGTCACCTGACCGATATACTGGATACATGGCTCTGATGAGAAAGTGTATCATGACAAAACCATCCTCTTTCGAGGAAGCTGTGGAGGACCCTGCATGGGTAGATGCCATGGTGGAAGAGTATGATTCGATTGTCAAAAACAGTGCATGAGATATTGTCCCAAGGTCGGAAGGGAAATTAGTGGTAGGTTCAAGATGGATCTACAAAGTGAAGTATGCAGCTAACGAGAGTGTCGAGAAGTACAAGGCAAGATTTGTTGCTCGAGGCTTCTCACAAATTGAGGGGATCGACTATGAGGAAACCTTTGCACCTGTCGCAAGGTATTCTTCCATACGGAGCATCCTAGCTCTCTCAGCGCAGATGGGATGGCACATTCATCAAATGGATGTGAAGACTCCATTTCTCAACAAAGTCATTGAGGAGGAGGTGTACATAGGGCAACCTGAAGTTTTCGAGATCTTCAGCAGCGAGTCGCATGTGTGCAGGCTCAAAAGAGCGCTGTATGGGTTGAAACAAGCACCTCATGCTTGGTACACACGGATAGACAGTTATTTCACTGGTCTTGGATTCACCAAGAGTGAGGTGGATCCGAACCTATACCAGATTGTGGGGAAGGGTAAGTTGCTGATCATTATAATTTATGTAGATGATTTGATTCTGATGGGTGATGAACAGTTGATACTCTCATGCAAGGCTGATCTTGCAAAAGAGTTTGAGATGAAGGACTTGGGCCTCCTTCATTATTTCCTGGGATTGGAAATTTCGTAGCACAGTGATGGATTGTTTGT
Source organism: Pinus albicaulis (assembly GCA_034641835.2). NCBI lineage: Eukaryota > Viridiplantae > Streptophyta > Pinopsida > Pinales > Pinaceae > Pinus > Pinus albicaulis. The sequence continues at coordinate 896,143,113 of CM076575.1, forward strand.
GTCTCAAGGCAACTATTCCCGAGAGATACTGGAGAAGTTCAACATGCATGGCTACAAGCCTATCAACACTCCTCTTCCTGGTGGTTGGAGGAAAGAGAATGCTACATTGGTAGAGGTAGTGGATGCCACTGTTTATCGACAGTTGGTGGGGTCGCTTATGTATCTAGTCAATACACGACCTGACATATGCTACGCTGTCAACCAGCGTTCACAAGCTATGGTTAAGCATACCAAGCTCTTTTGGAAGGCAGGCAAGCATGTATTGAGATATCTCAGAGGCACATTGGGATATGGACTTTGGTACAGACAGTCAGATGAGGTGAAGCTGTGTGGCTTCACGGATGCAGATTGGGCAGGGAGCCCAACGGATAGAAAGAGCACATTTGGAGGGATTTTCAGTATCGGGTCGACAGCAGTTTCTTGGTACAAAAGGAAGCAGAGATCCATGGCGCTCAGTTCAGCAGAGGCCGAGTATATGGTAGCGAGTTTGGCTGCATGTGAGGCTATATGGATGAGGAAGATCCTGGTCGGGTTGTTCGGTTCACACTTAGATCCTACTGTGATATATTGTGATAATCAGAGTTGCATCAAAATCTCGGTTAATCCAGTATTTCATGATAGATCTAAACACATTGACATTTGGTATCATCATATCAGAGATTGTGTGTAGCGGAAGATCATGTTACTTTCATACATTCCCACGGAGGATCAGGATGCTGATATCTTGACGAAGGCGCTCACCAGGAGCAAATTTGAAGACCACAAGCGCAGGATCGGGGTGGCAGATAATCCCTATCTAGTTGAGAGGGAGTGCTGAGATTGCAACAAGATGATGAGTTTAGTGAAAAGATTCGCCTTCATTAAGTGGGCTCGCAGGCTATTTTTGGCACAAGTCTATTTTTATACTATGTCTATTTTTAGACATGTCGATCATATTCTATGAGTTGCAGGATGCTATTTGTGGATGGTTGGTCAAGTTGGAAAAATAGATGGACTTCTATTTTTAGACATATTGGGCGTAATCTATTTTTAGATTGCCAGTCTAAAAATAGATATGTCGAATATTATTAGCTCTTAATAATATTTGGACTATAAACATTATCTTATTCTCTTGGAGCACTTCAGTTAAGTGCACAGATGTGGCACAACAGCTGACAGAAGGAATTACGCTATTCCTGAGGGTTAAGTGGAGCTATTTCATGGAGACTTTAGTTAGAACTCATGTGACAGAGTTTGGTGGAGTTATTGAAGCAGTTGGTGGAGTTGTGTTCAGTTTAACTCAGTTAGACACAGTTGAGCTAGTTATATCTAGTTTAACTGATTGATACACTAGTGAGAGTGGTGTGAATTAATTATTAATTAATTCACTAAATATTAACTCATTAATCAACTGAAGAATACATTAGTTAACTATAGTGCATGGACAGTTTCAGTGGAGACCAGTGTAGAGGTAGGTGAAAGAGCAGGTTGACTATCAGTTGTGACTATAGTGTTGCATGATTTTCAAAACCCAGTGATTGGAGATTCCAATGAGGATTGCATGAGCAAGGCTGGACCAATTTGAGTTCATTTAGAGCCAATATTCAGCAGGGATTACGTAGTAGAGGCAGGCTAGTAGGTGGCAAAGATCGGTGCATGGATTTGCTAGATCGGGCCTGATTAGTGTGTAGCGATTGTATTGTACTGAGAGCTTGATATGATCAGCTTTGTATGAGGATGTTACATGATCTCTATGACATATATTATATATATATAGTTGAGGTTTTTAGCTTCAGGCTTTCCCGTTAAAACACTGTGTTCATATATGTGAATTTTTATGGTTTCAATGTGTGCATGCAATTGATTTAATTTCCGCAAGTAATGATCAATAGTAGAAGAGATTCTGTATTGTGCATGAAGTCAAATAGTGTGTGATCAGGAGAATCTTGGATGTATAATGCATTAGTTATATAATTTCTAAAAATATGACACAATTGGTTAATGATAGTCTATATGCAGAAAATTTAATTTCGGATTGTACTCCAGGAAAGCTGCCAAGGGTAAAAGAAACTGATACTAGGTGGAAGCAGGAATCAATCAATCAGAATCAAAAAATCAGTAAAATACAAGAAATTACATGGGATGTCGTATGGACATATTTGATTAAACCACACAGTCAGCAGATGACAATCAAATGCCTTTCTAATGCCATCAATTTCATCATTCCAGAGCTCTCTGATGCCACATACACCAGTCAGTTGCATTCGAGGCTGAGTCATCCAATCGAAGTTAAGGATATGCTTAAAATCTGCCAGCTTATCACATTGGGGATTGAAGAAATCCAATAAATCTGTTTTATTGGATATCACAAGTCTATTCTCGGATCTCCGATGATCGTTTCTAGCATAAGTTGTAGTTAATTTGTTTTCCAAATTTCCTATTTAAACCCCTTTCAAGCATTTTAGAAAGGGTCCTGAATTTGTAATATTTTTGGGCTTTGACAATACATTTCTGTACTCCTTGACTATCTTATTTTTATAAGGGATCATATCTTGTGATTTCATGGTGAATTATTTTTGAGAGTTACATTTCTGTACCTTGAAGATTGTTCTAAGTTAAAGCGCAAGATTCCTGTGATTCATGGTGAATTATTTTTGAGAGTTGCATTTATGTACCTTGAAGATTGTTCTAAGTTAAAGCGTAGGATCAGAATATCAAATTGCATCAGGAAGATATCAAACGTATCTGGTTTTTCTATCGATTTCATTTTATTTTCTTTATGTGATGAAATATTCTCTTTAAAATTTGCTATCGCTTATATATAATTGTTTCTCAAATATTTCTTTATCATATCATTTTTGAAGATAGAGGGATATCATCTTTTATAGTGTGTGTAAACGATATAAATTTATGAATGCAATGTGCTATTATAACTCTGTTTAATTTATTAAATAGAGTTATCATTATATGACACTGCATCTTTCTTTTAAGTAAATAATACATTTTCATGGTTATTTGTTAATTGAAACAATATTTAAGTCGTATTCATATTTTATACCCGGGTTAGTTTTAGAGTTATTTGCAAGTCATAGATTAAGTTAGATAGATTATTTTCAATCAGTTAGTTTCATTATCTACTTGCACAAACACCCCTTCACCAATCAATTTCATCATTAGGAAACTGGTCCTACAAATCCAGTCGGAGCCACCATCCCAAATGGAGAAGGAGCTGTTCTAAGGTTCGGACTGGGTGGTTTTCCCCCAATGTTTGAAGCAATGATTTTCGAGGCTTCAACATTTTTTGCGCTAGAAGAAGGGCATAAGCTATGAATGGAAAGTAAATCTAAACCTACAAGCCATTCCAAGAGTAATTCACCTTCACCACCTTCAATTTCTTCAACATATCAAATATCTAGAGAAGAAATTAAGAAGAACATCAATACACCCACTACCAAAGCTTTAGATCTATCAGAAAATCAATCGTCTGAGTCCCCTGAAGTGCAATATTTAATTCATAAACTCCAAGGGTTCTCATTATCTTTAGAAGAATCTAAATGATCTGAAGGTAGTGTTACTTCACAGTTCGTATCTTCAAAACCTCTTACTAGGTCACAAAGCGAAAAACTTGGTATTCCTCCAAAGGAATTTCCTTTACCTATTCGAGTTAAAACCCGAAAAACACCGTCGAAATCAGGTAGTGATATTATTTCTTCATCACAAACTCACTCATCTGCTTCCCAAACTCAAACCTAGAAGAGTACAGTTATCCCAACAACATCTATTCAAACACCTGTTGTCCTTCAAGTCCCTTAATCGTTATCACAACAATGGCACAAAGACCATGGACTAATCCAGGAGCTGTTGAAATTCCTGCACCTTTGCATGATTTACCAGATCATCCTGAAAAATGGCTGCCAAAATTTAGTCCTGATCTTGGCATTCAAGTAGAAGAACATATTAATAACTTTATGTTGTCTGTAAATTTAAATGCAGTACAGCATGAAGATGTTGTGGTCAGATTATTCCCTTACACTTTGCAAGGGGCAGTAGGATCTTGGTATTTTTCATTACCATCAGGATCTATTACAAGTTAGGATATGTTCTAGGAACATTTCTTAACCAAATTTTGAGATGATAGATCAATAGTGACTTTAATCAATGATCTCTCCAATTTGAGAGCAGAATTGAAAGAACCTATCAAATATTTCAATTCTTGATTCAACAAACTTTTGAATAAAATTCCTACAACATCAAAACCCAGTGAGCAAGTCCGAAGTGAATGGTATATAACAACTTTACCTTCAAATATAGCCATATTTTTAGATAGAGCTGCTAAACCTACTTTAATTGAAGATATGAAAGAAGCAATTGCAGTTGAGTGACAGATCATTGCTTTGGATAAAAAGAATGCTAATGAGGAAATAAAATCCAAAAAAGTTAGTTTCAAGGATGATTCAAAGAAGAAAACACCTAGGGATCCTTATGACATGGAAGGTTTACATAAAGTATTGAAGACTATGTCTAATGAAATAGTCGAAATTAAAAAACAAGTAGCAGAAACTTCCACCAATAGGCCCTTTAGGAACTTCAAAAGAAATCAGAAAACTGAAACTAAACCACCCAATTCAATATCCAATGCAGAGTCAAAGGAAGATAAAGAAGAAGATACACCACCATTATCAGAAGAATAAGAAGAAGAGGAAATATCTAAATTACATGGGATGTGGGATTTCATTTTTCCTAACTCAAACAGTGAAAAAGAACAAGAAGCCCTGCCAGTAAGTACAAGAAGTAAATCTACTGCAGAACCTATTCAAACAGTCCCCAAGAAGAAAATTTCAACCCCAAATACAAAAGATAAAACCCCTGCAAAGAAAGCTTCTTCTTTGCCTAATCAAAATCAACCATCATCTTCTAATCCTCTTACAACAACATCTAAGACTTTGGTAGTGTCTGATTATATGGATTATAATATTATTGAAGACATGAAGAAAACCAGAGAAAATATCTCTTTACATGAACTCAGCAAGCTCAAGCATCAACAAAAGCTGTTGTTGAAAGAATTAAGTGCAACACCTAATTCTCCTCTACCAAATGGAGTAATTGCCAAAGCAGCCAAAGGATCAGGTAAGCCACCAGATAAAGTAGATGCTATTGATACTGTTCTTATTGGAGATAGATCTAATTCTCAGACACCTCCTTTTCTCTTGACTTATGATATCTATAACAAGAATTTACATAATTTATTGATTGATTCAGGAGCATCATCGAATATAATGCCTACTTCAATTTGCTCAAAATTAAACATTGAACCCCCAAAATCTGCAGTACATATTGTTCAATTAGATCGAACTAAAGTGCAAGTTGTGGGAGAAATTAATTCAGTCACTGTTAGGTTAGCCTCTGATCCCAGGATAGTACAGAGAATTGATATTATAATTGCAGATATTCCTGAGTTTTATGGATTAATATTAAGCAGGGATTGGTCTGCGAAACTTAATGGTTATATTGCCACTGATTATTCTCATATGTGGCTTCCCCACAAAGGGAAACCTAATCAATTCAAGGTTGAGCGAGAAAAACACATGATGCATATTGTAATAGAATTTGAACAAGAAAATTTGTAGAAATTATATAAATTATGTGTTATATATCCAAGATTTTCCTGATCACACACTATTTTACTTCATGCACAATACAAAATCTATTCCACTATTGATCATCACATGCGGAAATTAAATCAATTGCAATGCACACATGAAACCATAAAAATTCACACACATTAACAAAACTGTTTAACAGGAAAGCTTGAAGCTAAAAACCCCAACTATCTGTATATAATATATGTCATAGAGATCATGTAACAATCCTCATACAAAGCTGATCATATCAAGCTCTCAGTACAATACAATCTCTACACACTAATCAGGCTAGATCTTGCACATCCATGCACCGATCTCTGCCATCTGCTAGCCTGCCTCTACTGTGTAATCCCTGCTGAAGAATGGCTCTGAATGAACTCAAATCCACCAAGCTTTCACTGCGTAATCCTCATTGGCATATCCAATAAGTGTTGGATGCAATCAATGCATCACTATAGTCACAACTGATAGTCACACTTTCTCTTTCACCTACCTCTCCACTATTCTCCACTAAAACTATCCATGCACTGTAGTTAACTGATGTATTCTTCAGTTGATTAATGAGTTATTATTTAGTGAATTAATTAAATAATTAATTCACACCACTCTCACTAGTGTATCAATCAGTTAGACTAGATACAACTAGCTCAACTGAGTCTAACTGAGTTAAACTGAATACAACTCCACCAACTACTTCTATAACTCCATCAAACTCTATCACATGAGTTCTAACTAAACACCTAATGCATTAGCTCCAGTAAACCCTCAGGAATAGCGTAATTCCTTCTGTCAGCTATTGTGCCACATCTGTGCACTTAACTGAAGTGCTCCAAGAGAATAAGATAATGTTTAGAGTCCAAATATTATTAAGAGCTAATAATATTCGACATATCTATTTTTAGACTGTAAATCTAAAAATAGATTTTGCCCAATATGTCTAAAAATAGAAGTCCATCTATTTTTCCAAATTGACCAACCATCCACAAATAGCATCCTGAAACTCATAGAATATGATCGACATGTCTAAAAATAGACTTTGCGCTAAAAATAGCTTGCGGGCCCACTTAGTGAAGGCGACTCTTTTCACTAAGATCATCATCTTGTTGAATCTCAACACTCCATCTCAACAAGATATGGATTATCTGCCACCCAGATCCTGTCTCTATGGTATTCGAATTTTCTCTTGGTGAGCGCCTTCATTAGAATATATGCATCCTTATCCTCCGTGGGAATGTAAGAAAGTAACATGATCTTCCGCAGCACATAATCTCTAATATGATGGTATCAGATGTCAATATGTTTAGATCTATCATGAAATATTGGATTAACCGAGAGTTTAATGCAACTCTGATTATCAAAATATATCACAGTAGGATATAAGTGTGAACCAAACAACCTGACCAGGATCTTCCCCATCCATAAAGCCTTGCATGCAGCCAAACTTGCTGCCATGTACTCAGCCTCCATTGAACTGAGTGCCACGGATCTCTGTTTCCTGCTGTACCAAGAAAATGATGTAGACCCGATACTGGATATCCCTCCAGAAGTGCTCTTTCTATCCGTTGGGCTCCCTGCCCAATCTGCATCCATGAAGCCATGCAGCTTCAACTCATCCGACCATCTATACCACGATCCATATCCTGATGTGCCCCTGAGATATCTCAGGACATGCTTGCCTACCTTCCAAAAGAGCTTGGTAGGCTTAACCATAGCTTGTGAAAGCTGGTTAATAGCATAGCATATGTCTAGTTGTGTATTGACTAGATACATGAGTGAACCAACCAACTGTCAATAAACAGTGGCATCCACTACCTCTGCCGATGTAGCATCCTCTTTCCTCCAACCACTAGGAAGAGGAGTGTTGATAGGCTTGCAGCCTTGCATGTTGAACTTCTCCAGTATCTCTCGGGCATACTTGCCTTGAGACACAAACAGTCCACCCTTCCGTTGCCAAATTTCCAATCCCAGGAAATAATGAAGGAGGCCAAGTCCTTCATCTCAAACTCCTTTGCAAGATCTGCCTTGCATGAATGTATCAACAGTTCATCACCTATTAGTATCAAATCATCTACATAAAGTACAATGATCAGCAACTTACACTCCACCATAATATGGTATAGGTTCGGATCCGCCTCATTCTTGGTGAATCCAAGTCCAGTGAAATAACTGTCTATCCGTGTGTACCAAGCACGAGGTGCTTGTTTCAGCCCATACAACGCTCTTTTGAGCCTGCACACATGTGACTCGCTGCTGAAGATTTCGAATCCTTCAGGCTGCTCTATGTACACCTCCTCCTCAATGACTCTATTGAGGAACGTAGTATTCACATCCATTTGATGAATGTGCCAACCCATCTGCGTTGAGAGAGCAAGGATGGTCTGTATGGAAGAATACCCTGCGAGAGGTGCAAAGGTTTCTTCATAGTCGATCCCCTCGATCTATGAGAAGCCCCGAGAAACAAGTCTTGCCTTGTACTTATTGAAGCTCCCATAAGCAGATTGCTTCACTTTGTAGATCCATCTCGAACCTACCAATGATTTCCCTACCGGCCTTGGGACAATCTCCCATGCACTGTTTCGGACAATCGAATCATAATCTTCCACCATGGCATCTACCCATGCGGGATCCTCTATAGCTTCCTCGAAAGAAGATGTTTTTGTCACGATACACTTGCTCATCAGAGTCATGTATCCAGTAAATCAGTTAGGTGACTGTCTCTGTCTGCGCTGTGATGTAGGTGCTCCTACATTCTGCGCTGCATCAAGATTCAGTCGCTCAGCTTCTATAGTGCGCTTCCACCCTCTGATGTTTGGCGCTACATGAGTGATTTCTTCCACTCCATGAACCTCCTCTTGTGGCTAATCCACATCTAGAGGCTCATCTTTAGGAACTAGTAGCTCCTCATCTGCATGCAAGTGTAGCTCCCTCTCAAGCGACAACTTCATGGCTTTCTCCTCATGAAATTTGATATCCCGTCGCACGACAGTTATCCGACTGTCTGAAAAATACCCACGATAATTGTGGGGTGTTTCTGTGTACCCCAAAAATATCCTAACCTCTGCGGTCAACTCCAGCTTCTTCCTGGCATCCTTCATCACATGAATGTAAATAGGTGAGCCAAAAATCTTCAAATGAGAAATATCAGGCTTCTTACCAGAAAACGCCTCTTCGGGTGTACTCATGCCAAGTACTCTATGAAGACAACGGTTTTGCACATAAACCGCAGTGTTGCATGCTTCAGCCCACAAGTGTATGGGAAGGCCCTGATCATGCAACATCACCTGTGCAGCACCCACGATTGTTCTATTATTTCTCTCCGCGACCCCATTTTGCTGTGGGTTATGAGGCGCTATGAGTTCTCTTTGAATTCCTTCTGCGCTGCAAAAGTCTTTGAATTCGCTAGAGATGAATTCGCCACCATTATCGCTCCTTAGAGCTTTCACCTGCTTCCTTGAATCTTTCTCAACCAACACCTTGAACTCACAGAAGTTTGAGTATGTCTCACTCTTCTTCTGCATGAAGAAGATCCAACACTTACGATAAAATTCATCAACAAATATCACATAATACCTGTGCTTTGCTGTCGAAGCTACTGCGAAAGGTCCACACACGTCTGTGTGAATTATCTCAAGGATCATCGTGGTGCGACTATCCTTCTCATGAAAAGTGGTCTTCACAAATTTTCCCAAAGTACATCCCTTGCACTGATCCGACTACGCAAGTGTACCCTTGGGAAGCTCGGTAGAAATCTACTGTAAAATTTTCAAAGCGCCATGGTGAATATGGCCCAATATCCTATGCCACAATTTTCCCTCATCTCGGCTCACCACTCCTTCTGCTTTTCCTGCCATTGCTGCACAGCCATCTACCTGCAATTGATAAAGGTTCTTAACTCAAACCCCTATCCTCCGGGTTTCACCGGTTGCTTTACTGAGCAAGAAAGCCTTTCCCTTGCTAAAAACAACATCATAACCCTTGTCTTCCAACATTGCCACAGAGATTAGATTCTTCTTCAATCCTAGAACATGCATGACATCCTTCAATATGAAAGGTTTACCAGACTCCCTCTCAAAGGAAATGGTCCCGATACCAGTCGCACTGTATCTACCATCATCGCCCATCTCGATGTGCACTGCAAGATCCTTCTCATCCAGATCACTGAACAAATTTTTGTCTCTGGTCATATGGAAAGATGCACCACTGTCAAGAAACCACACTGATCCCATCACACTTGAAACCAAGCATGCGATCAGTGAAAAATCCAGCTCAAACTGTGATGTAGGGGCACTAGGCGCAATAAAATACTTTGTATTTTAATAGACATAGGGGGGTCTCATGTCTTTTCTTTCTTATGTAATTATTAATATTTGAGTGATTTTAAATTAAATATAGAGAGAAAATTGTAAATGTTCCCAAATCGTCGGAGAACATGAGAGACTTAATTAGCTAGGAATATGAAGAGATAATCAGTTTCAACAAATTTAGGGATTTAGTCTAGATTTAGGAAATCCAGAATTTGAAGAGTTTTTTTGAGCGTTAAGGGAGTTGAATCATTTATTATTAATTTGTATAAATAAGCCTCAAAGGCATTAAGCAGGGAGATCAAAGCTGCAGAGAGTTATAAAATAGAGTTTGTAGCCTACAGGCATTTTGATTGAAAGGCCAATCATCACAAAATCAGGTCTGAGTGAGGGAGAGAAGAAGGTCTATTGTATTTGATTACATTTTTATATGTATATATGAAGAATTGGTTCTGAATTATGTGCATTTATTGATTGAGTTATGTATGGGTGAAATCCTGTGTTAAGGGTTGATATATGAAATGTATGCGTGAGGACTGTTTTAAGTTTCCGTGAGAGAGTATATAAGAAGTGCATGATGAAGTTCTGTGTTAAGGATTGAATTATTGATTTGTGTGTAGAACTGTGTGAATCGATCATAGAATGATTGATTTCACAATCTGATTGTTATTGATGAGGTATTAAGTCAATTGGAAGGGTTGAGGACGCTGTGTGAAATGTTACATTTCACAATTGAACTGTTCAAATCTTGAAACAGGTTGAAGCCGAATTGAAGGTGCACATTGCATAGAAGAGTGATGATGTGGACCACAAGAATAGAGAAATTTCTGAGTGAAAATCGTTGAAGATTGAATTTGAAAGCGTTAAAATCTTTGTGAAGAGATTTTTAATCTTTGCAGAGTTCCATTTGCTATTGATATAAATCTGTGTAAAGGATGGTTGGAATTGATTTTTTAAAACCCACAATATAGTAAATCAGTGGAAAAATTAATTCCATGTGAGAGGGGTTATGTTTCAAATGCAATTGAATCCACTTCTTTGTTTATGAATTGAACGCGTGTTAAATATTGTGTGAAAGTTCAACAGAAGTTGATGAGATTTCAACCCTTTTGATGAACAAAGAGCGAGGACGCAGTGAAGTATGGGTCAAGACTCATTCAATGGCAGAGAATTGAAACCATGCAAATCAAAGGCGCAGAATTAAAGGCGAAATTTTGAAGTGAAACAGTTTGGGAAAACCACATATAGTTTTCGCGTGGCTTCCGAATGGTAAGCCGTTTCTTTGAATTGGAACGTGATATCGGTCTTCATATGACGCATGGCAAAGAGTGGTTTTTAAAAACCATTTTCATCGCGTGATTTTGAGAGATTAAGAAGTGTGAAATTGGGTTGCGCGATGTCCGTCGGATATCCACCTAAATCATTGCTAAAGCGCGAGAGTAGATTGACCGTGGGATCATAAGTCAAGTTGCATAAACAATAAGAAAGGTACGTTAACCAAGCTGTGGGACCGAGCGGGCCTCAATGTTTGTTGGGTTTTGTTTTAAATCAGAGTCGAGGGTTATAAATCTTGAATGGTATAATTGAAATGTGATGGCGGAGATTATAATAAGGTAAGAACCCTACGATTAGAGGACACATTAATGTACCGTGGCGAAGGTTCATATAAACGCATGTTGGTTATTTAATCAAAGATGGAAGTGCCAAGTTGTTAAAGCTGTGGTCATCATACTTAGACTATATTGTAAGTCAAGTATTAACCTGATATATATTTCATAAAGTGGGTTTTAGCCTATAGTTTGTAATCTTGCAAATTAAGGAAAAGAACAGTTCCCCATGTGCAAAGTTGATTGTTGAAATAAGTTGTGAACCAGGGAAATTTATATGGGTTATTAACTAACAGTTTATGGTAATGCCCTTTGAAAGGTGCGCTCATCTATGAATAAGCCAAAGGAGGAAACCTTGGATAGAGTAGGTTTCAACATATGGTTTTATAACCTTTAATTGTAGAAAGCTTCTGCAATCATTTTTAAGTTTGCCCAGATTGACATTTGTTTTGGGTATAATGTAAAGAGCATTGGATATGCGTTGTATGGTTTTAAACCATTAATTGAAGAAGCTTCACGCAAATAATTATAACTGAGGTTATCTTGTATGGATGGTTTTATAACCATAAGAAATTTGAGTTCAATATCTCAAATCAGAGATTTGAGCTTTCACATTATTACTGAATTTTCCAGAAAGTGAATTAGATTGAGCGCTAAATTGGGTGCATGAATTTTATATGCATTGATCAAGGGAGAATCTGGGTTTGGCAGGGTACCCTGCCATCAAGTGGTATCAGAGTTGGAATAGCTCATTTGAAAATTAATTTTTGACATGCATGTGTACTGAAGCAGTGAAGAAAGTTAGTTTTTAAATCTATTTAAGAGTGATTGCAGAGTGAAGGTATTGGATTTTCAGAATCTGAATTTGAAGGAAAAGTGTTTTGAAGATTGCCAAGATATGTTATGAAGATGTGAACACAGGTGTGATGGTGATGGTAAAGTGATCAGATCTAAATCTGACAGGACAACGTGCAATGCAATAGAGCATTGGGAGAATTTGCATAAACAAATGCAAGTGGATGTTGAACAAACTCTGAAGGTGAGGTATTTTTGATTCTGTTTGAAGAATTTTGTTTGCAGAATGCAGATTGCAGACAATTGAGGAGCACCTCAGCAAGAAGATCATAGATTTGAAAAGCAGTGATGAAGGAAGCCAGTGAAAGTTTATAAAGAGAAAGGAGAGTGGGGCAGAACCTTGAGAATTCCCAACAGAGGTTGGATGAAAAGAGAACATATGTGTTCTAAGAGGTTGCAGAGGAGTGAAGCTTGAAGGAGCAGAGAGGAATGCTCAAAAGGTTCTTGAAGATAGAGGAACTGTACTTGCCAAAAGACCGGATCCAGAGAGAGGATTGGTGAGGTAAGTTGTAACAAGGAGGACTTGTTATTGCAGAGGTTTCAGTGCAGCCCGTGATGAATGAGTGAGAAATCATGAAGGAGAAGATGGCTACTGATCGTCATAGCAGATATTGTAGAGGTTCTGAGAGAGGCCACAACAGAATGAAGATGAAGAAAGAAGACGCCAAGACAGATGGCATACATGGACAGTTAAAGAAGGAAGAGTATGAGAAAGAGGTAGCTGAGATCAGGGAGCAGTTCAACAAATTGGAACTGATGATAAAGGAAATCCAAAGAGTTGGTTGGCTCATGAAGAAAAAGGTAAAGTGGCACAGGCTACAGATGAAGAAAGAGCATATGATACATGCTCAGCAGAAAGAGAGATTACTCAGAATGATTGAGTATTTGGAGAAGGACTTGAAGGCTGAAGCTTCAAGTGAGACCAAGGGGTCAAATGGCCTTACATCTGAAAATTTTTGTATGTTTGCAGGAAGAACATGTGGAGGAGGACAAACTACTGATGTTGTCTCAAAGGAAGAAAATGAGATAGCCAGATATGTTGTAAATTTCCATACACAGTTGGGGGAGAGTTTCACTTTTCAATACATTGGAAGCAAAGGAAGTCTAAATTGTGATGATGGCCAAAAGCTGGAAATTGAGAAATCAATTGAAAAGCTAGAAGAGATTAAAGAGAGGACCATTGAATAATTTTTGAAATGTATAGAAGACTTGGAACAACAGGAATATTTGATGAGTAAATCATCAAATGAGACCATGGGGTCTTATGATTTTAAAACTGACAAGATTTGTGTGAATGTAGGTACTGAAGAAAACAATTCATATGATGAAACTATATTCAGTGAAGCTGGAAGTTGCCAAGTAACATATGATGATTATCTTACAGAGGAAGATCAACCTGAATTACTGCAGCAGAAGGAATTCATAAATTCCTTGTTTAATGAAAGAAATTGTTTCAATGGAGACATGACAATTTTGTCTGATGATGATCAATTTGTTATTAATGCTGATAATGGCAGATTGATTTTGTTAAATGGCCAAGTGAAAAATGATGGAAGGATAACTGAAGCTATTACAGAGATGGGAAATCAGAATTCTATTCTGATGAAGGATGAAGAAGTAGTGACAGCAGGAAACTTGACTTGTGAAGGTAGTGAAGATTGCAAAGAGAGTTTCTCAGATGAGATGACAGATTTATGGAATGAGTTGAGTGTTTTGGAGTAGAGGATAGAAACCCAGAGAAAGAGTGTTCAGAGTGTAAAGGCAGGGTTGAGTGAGAATGAAAAGGTTCACTTTTATGAACTAGAGCAAGGGAACATCCTTGAAGAGGATGATGCAGAGAAGAGACTAACTGACAGTCTCAAGAGTTGATTGAAGGATTGGAATTAGCATACTGAGGTGCTGATGACAGAGCAACAGATTGAAGTGTTGCTGGAAGAAATAATAGAGCAGCAGATTGAAGTGTTGCCGGAAGAAATGACAGAGCAGCATATTGAAGTGTTGCCAGAAGAGGAAGAGACACAAAGATTTTATAATTTTGATGTTTGGTTTATGATTGTAGGTACTGATGGAAGGACTAAAGGATGTTTGGTCCAAGAGGAGAAGAAAAGAGATGATAACAGTGACTGGAAATTTAAATACCAGTCAGAGAAATTGCTGAAGTTAGAGAATGAAGAAATTGTCATGGGTGACAATCAGGAAGGGTTTTTCTATTGCAGAAAACAAGAGGGTATGGATGATTGGGTGGCCGCTAGAGTAAATACTGAGCAAGAAAAATCTCAGCAAGCTAGAGCAAGGGCTCAACAATTAAGAGCAAGAGCCAGAGTAAAAGCATCAATAAGAGTCAAGCAAATAAGAATTCAGCAAGCAGAAGTAGAAGTTTAGCAATCAAGATGGAGTAGTATCCAGCAGTCAGAAGATAAATTAGATCAGGAAATTGAATTGATAAGAAAAATGATGGTGAAGGTGTCTCAGAAGAAGACAACAGCAAGAAAACAAAGAAGCAGAAGCAGCAGCAAAAGGAAGACAAAAAGAGAATGTAAAAGTGCAGCCAGTGGAGCAAGACAGAATAAGATACAGAAGCCTGGAGAAGTGCAAAATAAGAATATTGCAACAGATGATCAGTTGTAGAACAAAGTGTGGGATCCAGGAAGACAAGGACTAAAAGCACATGATCATGAGATCATGATTAATTTTAACCTTGGGATTCTAATGCAGGGGCATTAGGCGCAATAAAATACTTTGTATTTTAATAGACATAGGGGGGTCTCATGTCTTTGCTTTCTTATGTAATTATTAATATTTGAGTGATTTTAAATTAAATATAGAGAGAAAATTGTAAATGTTCCCAAATCATTGGAGAACATGAGAGACTTAATTAGCTAGGAATATGAAGAGATAATCAGTTTCAGCAAATTTATGGATTTAGTCTAGATTTAGGAAATCCAGAATTTGAAGAGTTTTGTTGAGCGTTAAGGGAGTTGAATCATTTATTATTAATTTTTATAAATAAGCCTTAGAGGCATTAAGCAGGGAGATTAGAGCTGCAGAGATTTAGAAAACAGAGTTTGTATCCTACAGGCATTTTGATTGAAAGGCCAATCATCAGAAAATTAGGTCTGAGTGAGGGAGCGATGTATATATGAAGAATTCGTTTTGAATTATGCGCATTTATTGATTGAGTTATGTATGGGTGAAATCTCGTGTTAAGGGTTGATATATGAAATGTATGCATGAGGACTGTTTTAAGTTTATTTGAGAGAGTATATAAGAAGCGCATGATGAAGTTCTGTGTTAAGGATTGAATTATTGATTTGTGTGTATAACTGTGTGAATCGATCATAGAATGATCGATTTCATAATCTGATTCTTATTGATGAGGTCTTAAGTCAATTGGAAGGGTTGAGGACGCTGTGTGAAATGTTACATTTCACAATTGAACTGTTCGAATCTTGAAGCAGGTTGAAGCCAAATTGAAGGCGCACATTGCATAGAAGAGCGATGATGCGGACCACAAGCATAGAGAAATTGCTGAGTGAAAATCGTTGAAGATTGAATTTGAAAGCGCTAAAATCCATGTGAAGAGATTTTTAATCTTTGTAGAGTTCCATTCACTATTGATATAAATCTGTGTAAAGGATGGTTGGAATTGATTTTTTCAAACCCACAATATAGTAAATCAGTGGAAAAATTAATTTTGTGTGAGAGGGGTTATGTTTCAAATGAAATTGAATCCACTTCTTTGTTTATGAATTGAACACGTGTTAAATATTGTGTGAAATTTCAACGAAATTTGATGAGATTTCGACCCTTTTGATGAACAAAGAGCGAGGATGCAGTGAAGTATGGGTCAAGACTCATTCAATGGCAGAGAATTGAAACCGTGCAAATCAAAGGCGTGGAATTAAAGGCGAAATTTTGAAGTGAAATAGTTTGGGAAAACCACATATGGATTTCGCGTGGCTTTTGAATGGTAAGCAGTTTCTTTGAATTGGAATGCGATATCGGTCTTCATATGACACGTGGAAAAGAGTGGTTTTTAAAAACCATTTTCATCGCATTATTTTGAGAGATTAAGAAGTGTGCAATTGGATTGCACAATGTCCATCAGATATCCACCTAATTCATTGTTGAAGCGCGAGAGTAGATTGACCATGGGATCATAAGTCAAGTTGCATGAACGATAAGCAAGGTATGTTAACCAAGCTGTGGGACCGAGCAGACCTCAATGTTTGTTGGGTTTTGTTTTAAATCAGAGTCGAGGGTTATAAAGCTTGAATGGTATAATTGGAATGTGATGGCAGAGATTATAATAAGGTAAGAACCCTATGATTAGAGGACACATTAATGTACCGTGGCGAAAGTTCATATAACGCATGTTGGTTATTTAATCAAAGATGGAAGTGCCAAGTTGTTAAAGTTGTGGTCATCATACTTAGACTGTATTGTAAGTCAAGTATTAACCTGATATATATTTCATAAAGTGGGTTTTAGCCTATAGTTTGTAATCTTGCAAATTAAGGAAAAGAACAGTTCCCCGTGTGCAAAGTTGATTGTTGAAATAAGTTATGAACCAGGGAAATTTATATGGGTTATTAACCAACAGTTGATGGTAATTCCCTTCGAAAGGTGCGCTCGTCTGTGAATAAGCCAAAGGAGGAAACCTTGGATAGAGTAGGTTTCAACATATGGTTTTATAACCTTTAATTGTAGAAAGCTTCCGCAATCATTTTTAAGTTTGCCCAGATTGACATTTGTTTTGGGTATAATGTAAAGAGCATTGGATATGCGTTGTATGGTTTTAAACCATTAATTGAAGAAGCTTCACGCAAATAATTATAACCAAGGTTATCTTGTATGGATGGTTTTATAACCATAAGAAATTTCAATTCAATATCTCAAATCAGAGATTTGAGATATAAAAGCTTTCACATTATTACTGAATTTGCCAGAAAGTGAATTAGATTGAGCGCTAAATTGGGTGCATGAATTTTATATGCATTGATCAAGGGAGAATGTGGGTTTGGTAGGGTGACTGCCATCAAACTGCGAGGCTAAGGCCTCTCCAGCTGCAGATCCAGCAGCCTGCTTATTTTTCTTCTTCTGTGGACAATTAGTGGCGTAATGTCCATGTTGGTGATAGTGAAAGCACTTCACCTTGGACAAGTCCTGCTTCTTGCCTTTCACACCGGATTGAGAAGGATTTTTCTTTCCCTTCCCTTTCCTTTCTTTGGCAGCCAAACCGTAATTTTCTTCATCTTCATTCTTCGATGAGGATCCATCCCTGGTACCCTGCCTTATCTCTCCTACACAAGATCCGACCAAAGTCGCTCCCATCCTGGTAGTTTCTCCCGACCATTGACAGAGTCCTCGTAGCTATGCAAACTCTTTGGAAGCCCAAGGAAAGCCAAGCTCACCAAGTCCTCTTCATCTACAGCAACCCCCACGCTTATGTGCTTGTCTTTAAGCGCCAACTTCCTTTGGTCGCTTCTGCTTTGGAACAAGTCTGTTAAAGCTTTCCACATTAAGAATGGACTAGCTTTACCATGAAGGCTGGACACTATGTGATCCTTCACACCTTCCAATAGAATCCTTCGACACTTTGCTGTCTTCTTTTGCCATGCGTCAAGTGCGGCTGCATCGCTAGAAGCAGGTTTTGGAATTTCTACAGCTATGAATTCCTTCAACCCATTATCATCCAGCACCGCCTCCATATTGTCCTTCCATGCAATATAATTTGAGCTGCCATCAAGGGCATACTCCAATCACAATCTATTGAAAGAAATTTCAATGAATGCTCAATTTCGACACTAAGAAAACACTGCAACAAATTCGAATTCCACCAGCACAAAACTCAACAGCTTCAATAATTGCAATCTGGTCTGATCAATATTGCTCTGATACCATGTATAAATTATATAACTTATGTGTTATATATCCAAGATTCTCCTGATCACACACTATTTTACTTCATGCATAATACATAATCTATTCCACTATTGATCATCACATGCAGAAATTAAATCAATTGCAATGCACACATGAAACCATAAAAATTCACACACATTAACACAGTTGTTTAATGGGAAATCCTGAAGATAAAAACCCCAACTATCTATATATAATATATGTCATAGAGATCATGTAACAATCCTCATACAAAGTTGATCACATCAATCTCTCAGTACAATACAATCGCTACACACTAATCATGCTAGATCTTGCAAATCCATGCACTGATCTCTGCCACCTGCTAGCCTACCTCTACTGCGCAATCCCTACTAAATAATGGCTCTGAATGAACTCGAATCCACCAAGCTTGCACTGCGGAATCCTCATTGGCATCTCCACTGAGTGTTGGATGCAATCAATGCATCACTATAGTCATAACTGATAGTCACACTTGCTCTTTCACCTACCTCTCCACTGGTCTCCACTGAAAATGTCCATGCACTGTAGTTAACTGATGTATTCTTCAGTTGATTAATGAGTTATTTTTTAGTGAATTAATTAACTAATTAATTCACACCACTCTCACTAGTGTATCAATCAGTTAGACTAGATACAACTAGCTCAACTGAGTCTAACTAAGTTAAATTGAATACAACTCCACCAACTACTTCTATAACTCCACCAAACTCTGTCACATGAGTTCTAACTGAATTCCTCATGCATTAGCTCCAGTAAACCCTCAGGAATAGCGTAATTCCTTCTGTCAGTTGCTGTGCCACATCTGTGCACTTAACTGAAGTGCTCCAAGAGAATAAGATAATGTTTAGAGTCCAAATATTATTAAGAGCTAATAATATTCGACATATCTATTTTTAGACTGGCAATCTAAAAATAGATTCCAACCAATATGTCTAAAAATAGAAGTCCATCTATTTTTCCAACTTGACCAACCATCCAAAAATAGCATCCTGCAACTCATAGAATATGATCAACATGTCTAAAAATAGACATAGTCTAAAAATAGACTTTGCGCCAAAAATAGCCTGCGGGCCCACTTAGTGAAGGCGACTCTTTTCAATAAGCTCATCATCTTGTTGAATCTCAACAAAATAAACCTGTGGCTTTTAATAATAACATTCTCAGAGGTTATTTTTCTGAATCATTCCTTTGAAATTTCACAGCACTCGAATCACCTTTTTATGTAAATAATTTTACTTCACAAATTGAAAAATTTTCACAAACCGATTCCTCAAGATGCGTTAATATTCCTGATCAATCTGTAAATAAACCTGTAGATAAGTCTTTATTTTGGTCTTTGTATTTTGATGGATCAAAATCCAATGATGGCGCAGGAGCAGGATGCATTTTAATTGATCCAAAAGGGGAGAAAACTATGTTGTCATGCAGACTAGAGTTTGAGTGTACAAATAACATTGCAAAATATGAAGCCTTGATCCAAGGGCTTTATGAAGCAATAGGGTTGAATGTTAAATACCTGAAAGTGTATGGTGATTCTGAAATTATTATCAAACAAGTAAGAAACACTATCCATTGTATTTCAGATCATCTTAAACATTATAAATCCCTTGTTCAAGATCTTACCACTCAATTTTTAGCATTCAATGTCTCTCCTATCCCTAGGACTCAAAATTCAACAGCTGATCTATTAGCTAATGTTGCTTCCAAACTTCTCCCAGCTGAAGATTATAGTCCAGATAGTTTTTCAGTTGAATTAATTTTCCAACCTTCTGTACTTGATAATGTCACCAATTGGAGAGTATTCTATCATGATGAAGATATCTTAAATTTCTTGACTTCAGAAAAATATTATGATGACCAAATAATTGATGAAAGTGATCATGATCTTCAGAACACATCAAAAGACAATGAAAATTTTATTCCTAAATCGGTAGTTAAACTTGAAGACCTATATGATATCAAAGATAGATTCAAAAAGGTTACCAATGCCAAACTTCAAAGTTCCACTTTGAAGTTTGAATTAGTAAATCTTGGTACTGGGTCTAAACCACAAAATGTTAATTTAGGACTCGAGTTAACTTCGGAGGAAAGGATCGCTTTCATCAAACTTTTGAATAAGTACAAAAATGTCTTTGCTTGGAATTATGAAGATTTGAAAACTTATGATACTTCTGTCATTCAACATACAATTCCAATGCTTTCCGATGTAAAACCAGTGAAATAGAAGCTAAGAAAAATTCATCCCAATCTGGAAAGTCAAATCAAGACAGAATTGAATAAAATTTTTAAGGCTAAAATTATTTTTCCTGTAAGACATTCTAATTGGGTCTCAAACATGGTGCCTGTCAGGAAAAAGAATGGATATATTAGAATCTGTAATGATTTTAGAAATCTGAACAAGGCATTCCAAAAAGATAACTTCCCATTACCAATGATGGAACAAATACTTCAAAAAGTAGCTGGTTCTGAACTAATGTCTTTTCTTGATGGTTTTTCAGGTTATAACCAAATACTAGTACATCCAGATGACAGGCTGAAAACTACCTTCAAAACCAATTAGGGAACTTATGCCTACCAAAAAATGCCTTTTGGTTTGATCAATGCAGGAGCTACTTTCCATAGAGCTATGGATATAGCATTCAAAGGGTTGATTAATAGATCAGTTGTTATCTATCTTGATGACATAACCGTATTTTCAAAGAAAAGAGCTAATCATCTGCACGATTTGAAACAAATGTTTGAACGATGTAGAAGGTTTAGCATTTATTTAAATCCAAAGAAATCTTTCTTTTCTCTCAATGAAGGAAAGCTCTTAGGATTTATTGTGTCTAAAGATGGCATATATATTGACCTTGATAGAGTGAAAGAAATTTCTGATATTTCCTTACCACATAACAAGAAATCCATGCAATCCTTTTTGGGACAGATCAATTTTGTGAAAAGATTTATTCCTGATTTTTCTAAAATTGTTTTACCTTTGTAGAATATGATTAAGAAAAATTTAGTTTTCAAATGGTTACATAAAGAAAAAGAAGCCTTTGATTCAATCAAACATGCAATCATTAATGCACCTACATTAAATACTCCTGATTTCTCTAAACATTTAATTTTGTATACTTTGGCTACTGAAACATCCTATGCTGCCATTTTGACACAACCCAATGATCAACAAGCATAAGCACCAATTTCGTTCTTTAGTTCAAATCTGCAAGGGGCTGAACTTAACCACTCTAATGTAGAAAAACAAGCCTTTGCTATGTTTAAATCAATCAAACATTTTAGACCATTTCTCCTAAAGACACATACATAAATTATTGTCCCATTATTTGCAGTGAGACAATTGTTAATACAAAAGGAAGTAGGAGAAAAGAGAGCTAATTGGGTAACAACTTTACAAGAATATGATATTGATATTAAGCCAACCAGAATTGTTAGAGGACAAGGTTTTTGCAGATTGTTAGCAGGAGCTTCCAACATACCAGACCATCAAGATCAAGATAATACTGTTCAAGTAAATCAGATAAGTGTTATTGATTCTGAATCTCAATATGCTCATCTAATATTTTATTTGAAAAATTGGTATGCTCCTTCTAATCTGAATTATAAAAATAAGTGCGCTTTAATATTAAAAGCCAAACACTTTGAAATCATTGATGATGTGTTATTTAGAAGAAATTATGATTCTATTCTATTAAGATGTCTTGGAAAAATTGAAGCACACAAGGTGTTGCAGGAATTACATGATGGACCAACAGGTGGACATTTTGGAGGAGACACTACAGCCCACAAAATAATCCATGCTGGTTACTATTGGCCTACCTTGTTCAAAGATGTACATGACTATGTAAGGAAATGTGAGACTTGTCAAACTGCTAGTGGGAGACAAAGGAAACCAGCCTTTCCTTTACAACCAGTAAATATTGAGCAACAATTTGAACAATGGGGACTTGATATTATTGGAGAAATTGTTCCACATTCTTCTAAGAAACACAGATACATCCTTACAGCAATGGATTACTTTACAAAGTGGGTAGAAGCAATTCCTTTAAAGGTATCCAATTCTGATTCAATCATTGAATTTATTGATCGGTTCATCATTACCAGGTTTGGTGTACCTAATGCCCTTGTTTTTGATAATGCATATTATTTTTCTGGAAATAGTATAATGGAATTTGCAATCAATAGAGGTTTCAAATTGAAATATTCGGCAAATTATTATCCACAAGGTAATGGTTTAGCTGAATCAACAAATAAGAATCTCATCAAAATCATCAAAAGAACAATTGATCAGAGTTAAAATAATTGGCATAAGTCTTTAATTTTTGCATTATGGGCTGATCGCATAACTAAAAAAGTTTCAATAGGCACTTCACCTTTTAATCTAGTTTATGGAAAAGAAGCTGTTATACCATCAAACCTAGTACTTCCATCTCTGGCCCTAGTTCAATTTATTGAAGAGAATCCTTCATCATCTATTCAATTAAGATTTGATCAAATTCTTAAATTATAAGAAGATAGTGAGAAAGCTAAAAGTGTTCATACCAAACATCAACAATTCATAAAATCTTCTTTTGATTCAAGTTCTACTGGATCCAAAACTTTGCAAATTGGTGATCTTGTTCTGAAATGGGACAAAGCACATGAAGATAAGGGTAAGCATACCAAATTTCAAAAGATGTGGCTTGGACCATTTCAGATTGTCGAAAAGATAGGCTCATCAACATTCATATTGCAAGATTTAACAGGAAAGAGAGAACCTCTTCCTGCAAATGGGCTTATTTTGAAAAAATTCTTTTCTTAAGAAGGTAACCCCTTCTTACCTGTACATATTCCATTATGCAAGTTGTTTTTTTACAAATAAGGTTGTTAATAGTCTTTAATTGACTTTTTACTATTTGAAAATATCTTTGAGAAAATATTATAAATACTTATTTATGTAAAAAAGAATTTTTAAGGAAATGATTACAGTTTTAGATAGTTTAAATAAAATATTAAACTTTGAAAATTTGTTTAAACATTTGAAAAATCTTCCAAAAACTTGAAAATATTGTAAATCATTTTAAAGTTTGTTGAGCAGAGAGATGGTTACCCATAAAAAGTAAAGACTTTTCCAATTTTGGCACTCAAAACTCTAAAAATTGTCATCCATTCACTCTTAAGGAGAAAAATCATTCACCCCATCCATTAAGGTTGTGATTTTTTAGAATGTAATTCTAAGAAATTATCTGTCTAATATTACAAGATAAGAGGTCTCACCACGAGCCTGCTTACCATGATCATAAGAA
This sequence comes from Pinus albicaulis, assembly GCA_034641835.2. Lineage (NCBI taxonomy): Eukaryota > Viridiplantae > Streptophyta > Pinopsida > Pinales > Pinaceae > Pinus > Pinus albicaulis. Next base: position 896,166,710 of record CM076575.1, read on the forward strand.
GTAATTAAACTGACATTACCACTACTGCATACCAAAACAGTGTAATGGCTTATAATCATAAGACAAGGGGTCTCATCACGAGCCAACTTGTTTAGTTTAGCTACAACTAGTGAATGGCATTGTTATCAACTGGCTACCAAACCAAAACAATGGCTTTTAAATTAAAAGAAAAGAGAAAACGCAAGATAGTATATCTTATTAATTTATCTTTTAAAGAGTCATGCTCTTAGATGGATGGGACAATGAAAGATTAATGGTTAAAAGTTAATCCTGTCGAGACTATGGACGTTTGCAGGCAACATAGGCACTATTTGTGACAATAGAGTAAATCACAAAGCTAAGAATGGAGAGGCCCCCTACTTTATCTTTATCAACCAATCAAAGCTTAATAAATAAAAAAAATGTTTTTATTTTGAGGAATTAAAAAGAGGTTGTAAGTGATTTTTATTTCTTTTTCAGAGTTAGATTTTATTTAAATTTTTCTAAGATAGTTTTCATTATCTTTAAAACTTTTTACTTACTAAAAGTATCGTGTTCATTTTATTTTTTCAAAGATAACTATTTCTTCTAGTGAATCGCCAATTGTTGTACAGTACAACAATTCTCCCCATTTTAGAAATTTAGAATAAATTTCATTTAGAAATGGGTCCCATTTCTTTTTAGATAGAAATAAAAAAATGTTGAGGAAATCCGATCATCATAAAATAAAACAATAAAAAAAAATTCATTGATTAAAAAGCATGTATCGCATATCGCATATCTCAAGTGCAAATAAAAAAATGTAACATTAAATTTATTCCGACCCGATCAACTATAAAGCTTATATCACATCGGCACAAAGTATAAAAGTCTTCATGTTACAAAGTCCGATGCGATAAAGTAAATCGCAATTGCAAATCGGTAGAGTGTTATGTTTTCATATTTTTTTTGCAAAACTCCGATGCGATGTAACTCATCGCAATCGCATTTCAGATAAGTTATATTTAATTTGGGTCTATTTAATAAACTCCAATGCAATGTCATAATCACAATCAAATTTCAAAAAAGTAACATCACAACTACTTGTTTTATAAAATATCCGATGCGATGGACCCCACTACAATTGCAATCACATTTCAAAAAATCACATTTACAATACAATTCTATTGGAAAATTCCGATGTGATAAATAATGCAGTATCACTGATCACAATTGCATTTCAGAAAATCACATTTAAAATACAATTCCATTCGAAACTTCCGATGCGATAAACCATTCGCTATCTATATTTCGCACATCGGAAGTTCCAAAAGGTAAATCTTGCATTAAGATTTTGATATCGCCGATCTCCGATTGTATGAGCATCATTATTTCGAAAATCAAACGAATTATGATAATCAATTCTATTATGAATGCGTGAATGTGACTTTCCTTTCAGGCATTTAAGTTTAATACGGAGTTAACCAATTTGGGATCATGAATAAAATCTTTTGTAGCATTATCCTTTAATGATTTCCTTTTTACTTAATGATGTTTATTCTGACTTGATTTTTGCCCGCTTCTAAGAGGATTTTCTCATTCATAGGTCTATATAACATCAAACCCTCTCGTTCGCCGAGTTAGTGAAACGATACCAGATAAAGAAAATGTCCAAGAAACTTAAGAAATCAAGAGCTGATGCTGCCTCAAAGACCGCTGCCATTACCACAATTCCAAAAGAAAAGCCAGCCAAGATAAAGCTAGTTACGGATACCACGTGCCAGGGTCTTGGGAATATTTCCTGGGAAGAAGTCTATAATTTTCTTGAAAAAGAAAACCCTATAGTCACAGAGGTAAAGGCAACGGTGCCGGATGAAGAATCAGATTTATATGATAATCCGCTTAAAGAACTTGCAAATTATTTTCTTCATATAATTGCAGCTCAGGCGAGTGTATTCCCATATTATGACATAATATGATGGGTGATAGACAACACCACCATCACAAACAGAACATTCGTAACAGTTGGGGGAAAGACGTTTGGATCCTTTAGAGCAGAAGACATCAAAGCAATGTACCATCTGCCAAATCCTCAAAAGACCTACAACAAAGCCTTCATAGAAGATTTCACCTCAAGCAATGAAATAGAATCAGCCCTAATTAGAGAATGGAGATGAGCTCCAGACAAACATAAGCATGATGCTTCAGGTATGTATTATGTAGAGTCTCTCGCACCTCCATATTGCTACGCTGCTGCAATGATGTGCATACTTTTTGGGAGTAATAATTCGGCAAGGTTTTCTATTCAAATGGTACCCCTGATTGAGGCCACTGTAGGTTCTATTGTTATGGATTGGTCAGTTATTCTATCGGACAAAATAGCAAATAAGATTCTGGATTATAGAAGAAATAAGCATACTGAAAATGTTCCCCCATTTCATTTCTGTGCTTATATTTTAGATGCCTTGTGTTTTAATTCTGAATTTCCTATTCTGGGTTGGAAATGGAATCCTCAAGATCCTATCCCTATACATATCTACCATAAGTATTTGTGGAAAGCCCATTTCAAGAACCATGTATACAAAATTTTCCATGGTTACATGTTGCCTATTTACCAGACCATTTTTAACCAACCTCCTCCTCGGCTCTCTGATAAGGCAAAACTTGACTTATCCCAAATTCGAAATTGGTTCGGTGAAGAGAAGTTCACCTATATTAGAATATTTGGAAGAATTTTTGAGCCTCATGTCTTACCTCTATATGTCCCTGACAAACTTTTAGCTCGAGAGATCTCTTACCAGTTGACAGAAAGAGGGATGTCCAGGTGTTTAAATAATTCCAAAAAATTGATGTGGCCTACCTTTCCTTTTCATTGTGGAACCTATACCCTTAATGATTTTAAGCATGCTGAAAAAGAAACCCTTAAGATAAGAGATCTTAAGCTTGCAACTATTCCAGGTAGACAATATGATCCAAATAAAGTAGCTTTTGATTTCACAACTTTGGTCCAAATTGCTAAGTTTGAGCATGAGGCTGATGATTTATTTGTCTCAATTGAGAATTTTTCCAAAGTTTATGATCTAGCTAAATATAAGTTTTAAGCACAAGATATGAATAAATTTATGCAATTCAGAAGCCAGAGATTACTTAAAGTTCCCCTTGACCAGCTGAGGATTCCTTTACAAACAAATAAAAGTATTGAAATAGAACAAAAGAAAAAGGAAGATACAACCAACAAAACAGAGAAATAAGTGAGAACTAGCAAGCCTGACATGCATTCAGAGAAGGAGAATACAGGTAGCAAGCCTGACATGTAGTCAGAGAAGGAGAATACAGGTAGCAAGCCTGACATGCAGTCAGAGAAGGAGAATACAGGTAGCAAGCCTGAAGTACAACCTTAAAAGGAAGATACAGGTAATAAGCCTGATGATCAACTTGAAAAAGAAAAGACCTCACAGAAAGAGGGAAATTCTGCTAAAATGATTATTAATCCCCATTTGCTACAACAGTATGAACAATTCGCTCAACAAATAGGAGAACAAAACAATCGTCAAGTTGATAATTTGAAAAATCAGGATATTGAGATCATTCCTGAAAATCCATCTGAAGAAATTATGCTGAGATTTGAAGACATACCTCCTTTGGATATATTTTACAGCCCTAAGCATAGGGTTTTTGTCAGAAAACAAAGAAAGAGAAGGAGGATTGATCAAGGACCACTTGAAACTTCACAAGTTGAATTAATGAATGTTATTTGGAAAAACACTGAAGTAAATCCTTCAGAGGATCTTACCAAACTATCACAATATGCAGGTGCCTATAGTGCAGCCACTATAGATAAAGCTACTGAAGTCACTCAATTGGTAGAACAAAAATACTTACAGATAGCATTATTAGAAGAAAGAACAACAGGTGATCAGCAAAAGATATTACAGTTAGAGTAGCAGTTAGAAGAAGAAAGACTCGGAGTCAAACAATTAGAAGAACAATTGAGTATTGAAAAGAAGAAGCTTGATCAGCAAGCTTTAAATACACAACAACAGTTGTCTCAAGAGGTATCCAAATTGCAGACATTGCTGCAAAATGAAAAAGCTGCCAAAGAAGAGAAAAGTAAAATATTTCAAGTGAGATTGGATAAATTCAAGGATTATCCTAAAATTGACCAATTCAAAATAGAAGCTCTGGAAACAAGTAAGTTGTTATCTCAACAGTTAGATGATCTGTGTCAGAAAATTGCACAAGCTGAAACTTTATGTGAAATAACATCATCTCTCATTGATGAAGCAGTCAACACAAGAATAGAATTTGAAAATGCAGATGAAAAGATTTCAGAATTTATTTCATGGCAGGACTTAGAACAGGGAAGGATTTCAAATCTTCCCAGAATTGAAGAAAAGCATAAAGATATTTTATTTGCTGAATGGGAAGCACAGTTGATTAAAGAATACTGTGCTCCATCAAGAGCAAGAACCATAATGAACAATCTGACACAATTGGTTAATGATAGTCTATATGTAGCTAATTTAATTTCAGATTGTACTCCAGGAAAGCTGCCAAGGGTAAAAGAAATTGATACTAGGTGGAAGCATGAATCAATTAATCATAATAAAAAAATCAGTAAAATACAAGAAATTATATGGGATGTCCTATGGAAATATTTGATTAAACCACACAGTCAGCAGATGGCAATCAAATGCCTTTCTAATGCCATCAATTTCATCATTCCAGAGCTCTCTGATGCCACATACACCAGTCAGTTGCATTCGAGGCTGAGTCATCCAACCGAAGTTAAGGATGTGCTTAAAATATTCCAGCTTAGCACATTGGGGATTGAAGAAATTCAATGAATCTGTTTTATTGGATATCGCAAGTCTATTCTCGGATCTCCGATGATTGTTTCTAGCATAAGTTGTAGTTAATTTTTTTTCCAAATTTCCTATTTAAACCCCTTTCAAGCATTTTAGAAAGGGTCCTGAATTTGTAATATTTTTGGGCTTGGAAAATACATTTCTGTACTCCTTGACTATCTTATTTTTATAAAAGATCATATCTTGTGATTTCATGGTGAATTGTTTTTGAGAGTTGCATTTCTATACCTTGAAGATTGTTTTAAGTTAAAGCGCAAGATTACTGTGATTTCATGGTGAATTATTTTTGAGAGTTGCATTTATGTACCTTGAAGATTGTTCTAAGTTAAAGCGCAGGATCAGAATATCAAATTGCATCAGGAAAATATCAAATGTATCTGGTATTTCTATCGATTTCATTTTACTTTCTTTATGTGATGAAATATTCTCTTTAAAATTTTCTATCGCTTATATATACTTGTTTCTCAAATATTTCTTTATCATATCATTTCTGAAGATAGAGGGATATCATATTTTATAGTGTGTGTAAACAATATAAATTTATGAATGCGATGTGCTATTATAACTCTGTTTAATTTCTTAAACAGAGTTATCATTATATGATACTGCATCTTTCTTTTAAGTAAATGATAGATTTTCATGGTTATTTGTTAATTGAAACAATATTTAAGTCGTATTCATATTTTATACCCGAGTTAGTTTTAGAGTTATTTGAAAGTCATAGATTAAGTTAGATAGATTATTTTCAATTAGTTAGTTTCATTATCCACTTGCACAAACACCCCCTCACCAATCCATTTCATCATTAGGAAACTGGTCCTACAAATCCAGTCGGAGCCACCATCCAAAATGGAGAAGGAGCTGTTCTAAGGTCCGGACTGGGTGGTTTCCCCCCAATGTTTGAAGCAATGATTTTCGAGGCTTCAACAGGACCCTTAATAAAATAATCCATACATACCTCAAGGTGTCATACCTTTAGTGGGCCTACTATTTTTGATGTCATGGTCTCCTTAATGTGTTGTTCCCTTTGTCAAGATTAATAGGTCCCAAGTCAAACTCATCATTGTAGTTAGGTATGTTTAGATTCTTTACACATTTGTGGCTCCTTAGATTATGTGCCACTTCCTAGGCCAATGAAGTGACTGAGGCATTGACTTAGACTTCCGTAGTTAGGCCTACTTGCATAACTTTAACTTAGGTATATACAGAACTTCAATGCACATGTATGAGGAATAACACTTATGATTACAATCTTTCCTTTCAAAATTTATTTTGATTACTTTCCAACTGCTCTTCCTAAGAATGAAAAATGTCCACAATGATATTTCAAATTGATTTTTCCAAGTGTGCTAAGAACACAAATCCTTCCTTCTTGATCTCAAGATCACAATATTGAAACTTCTTTTCCACAAATATGAATTTCCAAATATTCTCAAAACTTGTCTTTTTGATGAATAACCTGGAGCACGAGTACACAGTGAATGGACTTCTCATTTAAATGACCATAAATTAAATCCTTTTATAATACTACTTGAAGGTCAACTCCTTTTGTATGATTGTTCAATCTTTAGAGAACAAATATATGCGATTGGAAATATTGAATCTGCAAATAGTGAAGAGTAGCGATGCTACATGGACACGACCTGTGGATGGGAGATATTCTTCAAAATGCTTTCACAGAGATAGAGAGACCTTGGTTCTCTTGAGATGAATATTTCGTGTCATTTTAAAATAGTAGTATGCCCAAAATTGATTATATTCTTCACTAAGTTGAGTATCAAGTCTTCAATTCTCCACATATGCCTAGAAGAAGATAAGATATTGGGATTCTTCTTATCACAAACAACAAAAAATATGGACTGTGCCTTCCTTTTAGGGTCTCCTTCGAAGATTCCCAAAATCTCAGATCTATGGTTGCTACTGTAGGTTTGAATCCTTGGAATGGTGAAAAACATCCTTCTCTTTGATGCTCAGAGGCTTGCTTTTTTTGCTAATAGTCTCATCCTTCCAATGGCTAATGAATTAGGCCTTCAGACTCCTTGAAGCAGGGATCAAAACATATTGTTATATATGCATGCCTATGGTTTTTATCACTTGGAATATATCCCATACTTTCGCTCTTACTTGCAATGGATTCAACCTTCAAAGGTCTTGATGGTAGACTTATTAGATCTTCAAACCAAATCTTGTGATGCTCTATTACTCCTTCACTGATTGTGTTCCTAATTTTTTTATTGGGGCTTGAAAGAGTGAGCCCATAATTTGAGTATAGCCTTCTTAGGATATCACTCTAGAAGGAATGAATACCTTGTCAACGTTGTAGCTTCTAGAGACCTTTTTCTTGCCCTTTACACAAGTTAACCAAGCTTTGATACGATGTTGAGAAAACTAGGACAAACTGTATAAGGGTTTCTTATATATATATTTTTCTCTTATTACATTTACAATTCTTATGATATTATTAACCTTGTATCAATATTATTATATTGTGTTTTTTTATCATCAATACAAATCCAATTAAATAAGATCACAATGCAAACAAGGATGCTAGAAATAGACTCTTTGCCAGGGAAAAACCCCTTCATAGGGGAAAACCCAAAAAAATATCTTCTTATAGATTCTCAAGGAATACTTCTAGACCTTTGATCTAAACAACTCACCAAGTGATAGTCTAGCCACCCAAATAGCAGTGCTTCTCTCTTCAACTTGAACTACTCCTCTTTTCTAGGCCAAATCTAAACCAAAGCATCTTTGCTTCTCACACGTGCGAGATTTCCAAAATAAGAAAAGATGCCCAAAACAAAATAGGAAGCCTTCTCTTCCTGCTCATTGATTTTCTCCTCTTCTTCACTCTTATTTACCTCATATTTATCAAGATATGCAAACTTGATTAGTGCCTTTGGAGGTTGAATGACTCTTCTATATATAGCCTCTTGGCGTGGTGTAACTGCCTTCTTGTGGGGCCGACTTAGTGGGATGGTCGACCCATCACTTGGTCGTTTCTTAACCTATTTACATTCAAAAATAATTTCTTTTACATTGATCCAGGAGCCCTCCAAGGGACTTTAAATCATGACCTTGACCTAGACCTTGTCAAAAACCTAGGGCATACATTGTGTGCCAAAACTAATAAAATAATCAATGGGAAAGAAACCCGTTCTTTAATAAGTCAACTTTCTTTTGAAAAGTATACTTTTCTTTTTCTTTTTCTTTGACAATTACATCAAGTCATGGTACATAAGAAATTATGAAGACTAAATCTAGTTACCATTTTCAACAACTCCACTCCACACTAGCATGAAGCATCAACTTACTAGCACTCCATGGAATACTTTGAGCCTAAGAGCATGATGCAAACATACAAAGTCAGTAGGAAAAAATAAACAACTTGGGCTTTCAATTGGATGATTTTGTTGCAAAATTTTAAACTTTTCCCACCTCTCTCTCTTAAAAATAGCCAAATCTCATGACAAATGAAATTGTCATGACCTATCTCATTTTTCTTACTCGACGAGTTTCACCTTTAGAGAAGGAGGTTTGTGATCTTCAACTCCATGTGGCTCACAAGAAGGATCAATCTCCCTCCACCCTAGTAATTCAAACTTGTTTATTAACATAGTCCCTCCCTAGAAGAAGAATTCTTCAAGAAAATCTAAGGGGCTTCAACACATCAACCATCCTTAAGAGAACTAGTAACAATTGACAACCAAAACATGGACTAAATGAATCCCAAAAATTCTAATGAGTAATAATCTCCCTTCAATCTCTTGAATGTTTTGAAAAATCTACATTTTCTCAGAAATATTTTACATATTTTATACTTCAAAAACTTTTAAAACACTATTATATTGAGTTTTTCCAAATCCCCGTGTTGTATTAAATCCAATATTTATTGTTTTTTAAAATAGATATAATATTCTAACACTATATTTCTACAATATTATTTCCTACAACTTTTCCATATGATATAGATTTTTCAAATTTTAATTTAAAATAACATATATATTTCAATATTTCCTTTTTAACTTTCAACCCGTCATTGAAATCTTTTATCATTGCTTTAAACATTATCTCACAATCTAGACTATATATATTTTTTTTCGATTCATTGTTACTATATTTCTACAATATTATTTCCTACAACTTTTCCATATGATATAGATTTTTCAAATTTCAATTTAAAACAAGTGCTACATGGTAGCTATTACTTGCTGGTTAGTTTAAATATAGTTAATTTTAAATAAAAAGCAATAAAAAGTTACAATTGTATATATCTCAACAATTGCACAAAATTGCATTTAGGCAAAAAAATACATTTATTATTATTATCTTTGTTTTGTTCCTTTATGTTTATGTGATGTTAGTAAATGAAATTTGAAAATCCATATAATATGAATCCATTATAATTTAGTGATTTTTCCCATCATATCGGTCCCATTACATGTGCGCCAAATTGCGTACTGAAGGCATGTCAAAGGAAGTAGCGTGAAAGGTTTTGAGTACGATAAAACAACATTGTATAGATAAGCAAGTGGCACTTGTATTGTTTCAATGGAAGTAGTTACGCCATCTAAGAAACAAAGGTTCATGGAAATTATTAAATCATTAAATGTAATGGTTCCAAATGACAAATCTCTTGGAGATATACCCTAATCAATAATTTTTTAATACGACTTCAGAGTCTGGGAACTAACATTTAATACGATTGCAGAGTCGAGGATTGATGGCACAAGAAAACCATTGAACCGACACGAATAATTATGAGTTTTGAAATAACATGTTAAAGTTTTAAACTAATAGAATTTGAGATAAATTTATTAAAATATTATTAAAAAATCATGAATTTCTATTTATAATGTTTAACATTAGATAAATTTTAAATTTTTTGAGTCAAATAGATATTAATGTCAAATCAATAGCCAACCTAATGCAATTACACCGCCTCCCACAAATATAATAATAAAATACAGTGACAGCTATAGTTTCTTCCATTTTCAGATAAGGAGAATATGCAAACATTCCCTGACGATTTCTGACAGTGTATTTATGTCCTTGTTATTTCATTTGAAGGTTTTATCCAGCTTGTGAGGGAACTCCTCACCTCACGAATTCTCAATAGACCAAGGGCAGTTGTCTTTCCCGTCCTGTACCATTCTCTTTCCTGTTCCCAACTGATATTCAAACCAAAATCCCGAGAGTTTGTTGTTTAAAAATGGTTGCTAGGAGAATTACTTTTCCTTTGCATAAAAATGTATAAAAGGTTAAAATTAAAATTTGTCAACAGGAGATGCTGGTGCCCCATACCCAGGGATAGAGTGATATAGGGAGTTACAGAAATGTGTTAATGAGAAGTTTGAATCTTGGAGGGTATGAAACACCCTCTCTTTACCAACTAACTAAATGTAGCACATAACGAATATTTAAGTATTTGAAAATTGAAATTATACGACCAAAATTTTCATACCCGAAGTGATATGGTAAGGTAAATAGATAAGCAAGAGCATCTTGAAGAGGCAAAGAAAATAATGAAGTATATACCTTTCAATCCATTGCATGGCCCATTCCGGTTTTCTTGCAATGCAGGGAATAGTGTTGATGGAATTGAACAATCCCTCTTTCTCTCACCCATGATGCATTCATGTCCATGGGTTACTCTTCGGCGTCTTTCTATTCAGAAATTCAATCCTGAACTTAGATTTACTTGAGCTGGAAACTACCAAAGAAGGTTTCTCGCAGGTCTCTATTTGGAGTCTGGACAATATAAATATGGCCGCAACAATCACGTTCATGTCCAAGATTTTAGACTCTATTTTCTTTTGATTATTTATTGTTGTTTTCACATTTCTACACAGAGGTATCTTCAAATATTGTCTACAAATTCATTCAAGGGAGATAACGGTGAAAGAAGAATTCATTTATGCCAGCAATGGCTTCTTCAAGGCTTTCGTCCATGGTGGTAAGAAATCTGATTACCAGCCCTCAAGGATCCTATTTAGCAGCCATGAAACTGGTGCTGCGAGGTTTTGATTCACGGACTGGTTTGTGAATCAAGGAATGTTCTTTTATGCCTAAAATGTTGCTAAAATATGTTGGCACTGTGAATGGTTTTGTTTCTGGAAGACCTTGGAGAGGAAGGCATGCCATGCTGGTAGAATATCTCTGAGCAAAAGCGTCAATTCTCTGGGCTCTTTTGGCCATTCTTCATTCCCTTTTGTGTGTGTTTTGATGGTCCCCTAGCTGTAGAATTTTCTCAAGCAGAAATTGCAGGAGAATACACGGGGTGACTGGTCCGCTGCTGCTCCTGGGATTTCTGGAAGATCAACACAACCAACATCAATTAGCAGAAAATGGGAAACTGAATCAGTAGCAGAAACACAGTTCCCCAAAGAAGCGACTTTGACGATTTCAGTTCTTTCAAGTTAGCCAATGACAAGCCCAAACAAGCCTTATCTTTGTTAACTTCGGCCATGCAAGTTTTTGGAGGCGAACCAGGCTGGAAGGATTGCTTTTGGGTTATTGGAATGTCAATCTGAGATCTATAATTTGAATTGTTTTAACCTTCAGGTATCAATAAATGGAAAATATGTATGTATGACACATGGTTAAGGCCGAACCCAACTCCGAGTTCAAATGACATGACGTGTTGTTCAGAGGAACAAATCTCCTGTGGATATACCGTAATGAAGAAGTGGCATATACGACTTCAGAGTCCAGAAGTAACATTTAATATGATTGCAAATGACATGATGCGTTGTTCATAGGAACAAATCTCCTGTAGATATACCGTAATGAAGAAGTGACATATACGACTTCAGAGTCTGGAAGTAACATTTAATACGATTGCAGAGTTGGGATTGACAGCCCAAAAAAACTATTGAATTGGCACAAATAACTATGAATTTTGCAATAAGATGTTAAAGTTTTTAACCAATATAATTTGAGATAAATATATTAAAATATTATTAAAAAATCATAAATTTCTATTCATAATGTTTAACATTAGATAAATTTTAATTTTTTTAGTCAAACAGAAATTAATGTCAAATCAATAGGCAACCTAATTCAATATACACTGCCTCCGGTAGGTATAATAATATATATATTTCAATATTTTTTTCTTTCTCTAAATAAGTCTATTTCTATTTATATAACATAAAAATACATGGCGACCACAACCTCAGCTAAGTGAGCCTGAGAGCTGGGTATGATTGTCAAAAAATACATAATTCTGGACTGCCCCAGGAGGGGGAACCAGTCCCTTAGATAATTGCCTTGCCGCCCTCACAGGGGAAACCGACATTAAGTTCAAAAAATGGACCCATGAAGACAAAAATTGACCCATGAAAACAACATTTTTCACTCTCAGCAAAGGAGAGATTAACAAAAACACAAAAAATGACCCATGAAACCTGGGCTTCAGATCCGTGTTCCAGCAGGGGTTACCGTGTTTACTTGTCATTTGCAGGAGAGGAGGGTTCCTCCTCAATGTGGCATCTGTATTCATCGCTGCTACCATCTTCATCTTCAGTTGTTGCACAAGAGGCTTTACCAGCTGCCTCATTCATCGATTCCTTTTCCTTACCATCACTTTCCATCCCCAACGGCACGCTCTTTTCCTTGGAATCATATTTGTCCTCTTTACCAGCTGCTTCCTCCCGAAGGGTGATAGTAATGAAAGCAATAATTACGGGTTGGTCCATGGTGCAAGAAAATTGGAACTCAGCACTATGGGAGGTTTGGTGGAGAGAAATTTGGGCGGGTGGAGTGGAGACAGGGGTAGAAAAATGTTGAGTGACTGGTTGCGAAGGAGACGCAGCATCATGAGACTGGGAGCCATGGATAGGATGTGCCTTCCCAGCAAGGCTGGCTCTTCTCCTTTTGCTCCGGGTTTTAGGGTAATGGCCACGAGAGAAGTCCTCAGAGGAAGAATCAGAACTGGAGGTGGACCGAGAGTGAATTGCTCTGTCCCAGCTGCTGCCGTGTCGGCTTCTCATCCTCTGTCTAAGGCGAGGAATTCTGATAGTGGAGCTCGGGCAATAGTGGCTATGCTCAAGATGGGAATGAAAATGATCAGACAGGAATGGCGAGGCTTGAGTTGTAGGGGGCCGAGAATTCATTCAACAGAGTGCGCTCTGTGTATAGTGAAATTCCGGCAAAGTTTCAATGCAGCTAAGCAACAAGCATCGTCTTCCTGTGTGCATTCGAGCACTTGGCTCGGCACAAGCAGGAGGACAAAGGCACCTCTGCAGAGCGGAAGACCAACAGTCAGGGAGGGCATGAACAAAATTTCAGTGCAGCGGAGCCATTATAAACCAGAGTAGCGGCAAATTCTGGCGGTGGAATGAGTTAATGTCACAAGTGCTATGCGGGTTGGCAGCAATAAATGGAGGATTAATGTGCCTGTGGGTGTCCATATGGCCACACCACGCGCCCGACGTTGGGAACCTCACAGGGACGAATGTCCCATCCACCTTAAACATCATCCGCATCTGAAATTCAATATTTCCTTTTTACCTTTCAACCCGTCATTAAAATCTTTTATCATTGTTTTAAACGTTATCTCACAATCTAGAATATATATAATTTTATTCGATTCATTTCTTACATTTGTTCTTTTTTATCATTTGGATTATATTTTTCATCGAGGAGGACTTGAACACGAGACTCAAGAGACCAATGTCCTCACTCACTGACAATCACCAATTGGGCTGCATCACTGGCCTCATAATCTAGAAAATAGAAAGTGAGTGAAAACGCAACCTTACATTAACATAAAAGTTAACAACATAATAATAAAAGGTGTATCAATTTATTGGCCCAATAACTTTATCAATTCCAAATTCATCTTATAACTCAAGTTGTGTATTGTTAAAGTTATTGGGGACAATCTCATATGACACTGTAAGTTAATGAATGGTTGGTGCACATCTCAACAAAACCATGTGAACCATCTCACTAAAACAACCCTCTTAAAAACATTTGAATATCTTGCTTGAAGTGTTCAAGAGACTATTAAACTTTTCAAGAAAATACTCTACACCTTCGACCAACCTTTTTCAGTTAAGAAATGCATGATCATTATCATCAACTTAAGTAGGTGGCTACACATTTTGGAGAGTATTTGGATTGGTTGATACAAATTATTATAATAGTAAGAATATTTATTTTATATGATTTATTAAATTTTAATTAAATAATATATTTTAAATATTTATTTTATATGATTTATTAAATTTCTATTAAATAATATAATTGAAATATTAATAAGTTAGTTAAGTTAGTTCACGAAAAATATGTATATTTTTAATAAAAAATGAATTTATTTTTTATAAATTTATTTTTAATTAATTTTATAAATAATAAAATAAATTTATTTAATAAAATTTATTCCAATTATATGTAAATAAAATAATTCATTTAATAAAAAATATGATGGATAGGATGTATATATGTATAAAATTTTTTATATTTAATTTATTATTATTAAATATTGATTTATTTAATTGAAATGTTTTGTTTATATATATATATATATATAAAATTTGTTTGCATACCAATTTATTAGTTTTTTGTCAAAAAAAACTTTATATTTATATGAGAGAAAAATATAAATGATGTTATCCAACATGTGCACTAATTCAAGTTTAGTTCAACAAGTTGTTCAGAAAAAATTCAAATACGTACAAATTGACATCATAATACAAAAAACATGTTCAAAATGCCTTCATGTAATATGAAGAAACTCTAGAAGTGAAAATCCATGCCATTGATTTCATGATCATCCCACATTTCATATTGATCAAAGGACCTTGTGGGAAGCTGCAAAGCCTCTTTGGAGAGTTGATTCGCTTTCTGGTTCAATTCTCTATATATGTGGGAAAATGAGGTCATGTTGAGTTCACACAAAGTATGATTTATAGAATGATATCTACCTTCATTTTATTATTATCCCAATCAATTACTAACTTTGAATCTCCAAGAACCTGGATCTTCTTGACTCCCAAATGAAAAACAATATAAAGCAAAGTCTATAGGTCTACAAACTCAACCTTAGAATTCAATCCCCTGCTTGGAGCATAACAAAAAAAATAATGGTGATTCTGAATGAGATAAATAACAACTCCTACCCTGCACCTTAGAGGGTCACCTTAAATGGTGTTGTTGAAAAATCCCCATTGGATTTCTTTGTCGAAAGGAGGCATCCACGTGATCTATATTGTATTTTTTTTAGGCTCCAATTTAAATTATTTACACTATTTTTCAATGATATTGTTGAAATGGCACCCCAAAGCAGGGCTTCTAATTTAATTTTCCCTTAATTAAATTGGAAGAGAAATTGTAATTTCATCTCATAACAACTTGTATTAGTTAGCTAAGTCATAATGACTAAGTTAGCTTAGGAAATTCGAGTTGAGGGTCAGAGAGGATGCATGTAGAGTGATTCAATTATTTAAGGGGGTCCAGTTGTAGTTATGCATGAGCTGTAATTAGTTAACTCAAGAAATTGAGATAAAATCATTTTAACTAGTTCTAACTGAGTGATGAGCTAGTGAGAGGTCTAGTGAATTAAATTTGATTTAATTCACAATGAGTGATCAATAAGTTAACTGATAATTCACTATAAATAGTTGTTGCATGTCAGTTTTGATGAAGACCCAGTTGAAACATAGGTTAAAGGGAAAATAACTATCAGTTGTATAATTAGAAAATTGTACAAGTCAATTATAGAGTCAGTTGGATGCCTAGTAAGGATTGTGCAATTATTCCAAGGGATTTCCTATTTAATAAGGCCTTAATTCCTCAATGAATGAGTGAGCAAGGCAGGATGAGTAGAGGCAGAGAATTGACTAAGTATTTGTCTAATTTTTCCTATATCAGTGTGATACAGTTGACAGAGTGCAAGAGTTCTCTTGTGAGAGAAAGCATTGTATTGTTTCATGATCCTCGACTTTATACAATATACAGATAGCGGGGTTTTAAGCGATGTGCTTTCCCCAGATACATCTTGTGTTGTGCAATTGATTTTCTATTTCTCTTTCATGTTATGTGATTGTGCGATCGTGTTTTATTTCCGAAAATTGTAGAAGGGATTCAATATCTTGTTTTAGTACATTATAAGATCAGATTGAATCATGTGGTTAGATTTTCTACATGGTATCAAAGCGCCAAGAATCATAATAAGAAGAGAGGAACAAAGCATTAGGGGAATTTTGAGGTCTAAAATGGGCCTCATAAGAAAAATGTACAACAAAAATAAAATTTATAACAACCAATAGGATTCAAGATGATGATGTCATCCATAATGGATGATTCACCATTTTTGGAGTAAAAAAGTAAAAATATTAAAAAATAATAAAATAATAAAACTACTTTTTCAACTTGTATTTTAAACTTATCTCCCAAAATTTTTACTCAAATTTCGAGCGGGAGTACTCGTTGGATGCGGAATTTAATTCCTCATCCAAGGAGTACCCATGTTGCATACTTTTGATGAACTCTTCTACACGAAAAATGAGAAATACATAAAAAACGTGATTGTAATCACGTTTTTTTATGTATTTCTCATTTTTCGTGTAGTAGGACCCATCAAAAGTATGCAACATGGGTACTCCTTGGATGGGGAATTAAATTCCACATCCAACGAGTACTCCCGCTCGAAATTTGAGTAAAAGCTTTGGGAGATAAGTTGAAAATATGAATTGAAAAAGTAGTTTTTTCATTTTTCCCTCTAAAATTTGATGATGTCATCAAATCTTATTAGATTTTTTCCACTATTATTTTATAATTTCCTTAGGAGGCCCATTTTAGACCTCAAAATTCCCCTAGTGTTTGTTTTTATCATGTTCGAATTTACAGAATTATTCTTTGGTGCCCAACGATAGATCAAGATGTATTTCAATGGCTTGAGACTTGAATATGAACTCGAGGGAAATTCGAATTATATTTCATGGAAGGACATGATGGAGGTAGTGTTTGAGGACAACTAACTGAAGTCTTTCATAGATGCTAATGTCCCACAGCCCGCGGCAACATATGCTCAACTTCTTGATGCATGGTAGAAGAATGTTGCGAACGAAAAAAGGTTCTTGTTAGAGAGAGTTCGAGACCATATTGTCTCGAGCGCCCATGGAAAGGTGACTCCATATGAAATGTGGAAGGCATTTACAGATCTCTATCATAATAACAATGACCACAGGAAGTTGGCACTGAAAGACAAGCTCAGAAGATCAAAATGGAAAAGGGCGATGCAATCCATAAATACATGACCAAGTTTACTCAATGTCGAGATGAGCTTGGAAGTGTTGGGGTCACTGTTGCCATGGATGATTTGGTGAGATTAGCTCTTCTAGGCCTTCCCAAGAGCTGGCATAGCTACCGGGACTCTTTTAATGGGTGGGAAAAGTTACCAGATTGGGAGTGACTTTGGTCCAATTTGGCGCAAGAAGAAATTCAACAGAGCACCAAAGATGGATCCTCATCAAATACTGATGATGAGGAGAACTGTGCCTTGGATGGAAAGGCGAGGAAAGGATAGGGAAAGAATCCCTTTCCAAATCCGAGATTGGAAAGGCAGGTAAGAAGTGAGACTTTTTGAAGGTGAAATTTTCAACTGTCATGAGCATGGACATTATGCCACAAATTTTCCACAAAATAAGAACAACAAGAAGGCCTCAGGAAGAGCAACAGGTGAAGCATTGACTTCACAATTTGAGTTGGAATTCACCCTCATTGCATGCATGGTGTCATTAGTGTTGGGATATATGTGCTACTTGGATAATGGAGCCTCATTCCACATGATCGACAACAAATAATTATTCAACAGCTTGGAGGAGAAGGATCTCCAGATGCACATCGAGATGGGTGATGACGGGAGGTATAGCGCTACCGGGATTGGTACAATTACTTTCTAAAGAGAGTCAGGTAAACCCCTCATACTAAAATATGTCATGCATGTACCTGGTTTAAAGAATAATTTTGTTTATGTTGCTATGTTGGAAGAGCGTGGATATGATGTAATTTTCAGTGAAGGAAAGGCGTTCCTTCATCACGAAGCCATGGGATAGGTGAAAAGGATTGGGGTTCGGGTGAAGAACCTCTACAAAATTGATGTAGAAAGTTACACAACATTGAGTAGTAAAGCAGAGAAGGTGGTGAGCCAAGACATCAGTGAGTTATGGAACAGGAGGTTGGGAAATTTTCACCACAATGCTTTAAGGATCATACAACAGATTTCTACAAGGCTTCCGAAGGGTACACTTGTGCAGAGAGACAAATATAAAGGGTGTACTATGGGGAAGCATACAAAGGCAATATTTCACGATAAGGAAAACCGAGCAGTAGAAATCCTT
The DNA here is from genome assembly GCA_034641835.2 of Pinus albicaulis. Lineage (NCBI taxonomy): Eukaryota > Viridiplantae > Streptophyta > Pinopsida > Pinales > Pinaceae > Pinus > Pinus albicaulis. The sequence goes on from CM076575.1 coordinate 896,184,885, forward strand.
GAGAGAGTTCACTCAGACATGTGTGGACCGTTCTCAACAACTTCCACAACAAAGCACATGTATTATGTGATTTTTGTTGATGATTTTTCAATAAAGTGTTGGATTCTCTTCATGCAGAAGAAATATCATACGTTCTCCAATTTTTTTGAGTTCAAAGCACTTGTCAAGGAAGCTACAAGGAAGAAGGTGAAGGCTCTGAGGAGTAACAATGGTGGATAATACACCTCTAATGAATTCAAGAACTTTTGTGCCTCAGAAGGAATTCAAAGAGAATTGATTGCACCTCATAACCCACAACAGAATGGGGTTGCAAAGAGAAATAACGAAACTATTGTGGGTGCGGCAAGAGTTATGTTGCATGATCAGGGCCTATCGTTCCATCTGTGGGCGGAAGCATGTAATACAAAAATATTTTTTAAGAACAGAAGTCCTCATCAGATACTTGGGATGAGTACACCAGATCAGGCCTTTTCAGGTAGGAAACCAAATGTTTCATATTTTAAAATTTTTGGCTCCTTTGTCTATTGCCATGTAACCAAATATGCCATGAAGAAGCTTGAGCCAACAATATAGTTGGGGATATTTTTTGTAGTTATGACACCTCATAACTATTGATTGTACTTTCCAGCACATCGGATGACAGTGGTAAGAAGATATGTGAAGTTTGATGAAGACAAAGCCGTGCGATTTCCCCTTTAGAGGGAGATTGAGTTGCATGCAGTTGAGGAGATATTAGCTCTAAAGGATGAACCTTAGGATGTGGAGCAACCACAAGCAAAGGAATAGAGAGTCGTAGAAACCACTCATGCATATCCATCCACCAGAGATGGAAGGAAGCGCACCAGAGAGGCTAAAATATTATTGTTGGATGGGAGAGATAATGTGGGAGCACCCACATCACAGTGCAGAAATAAGGTCCCCAAAGTAGTAAACTGGATACATGGATATTATGAGCAAAGGTATTGATATAGAACCATCCTATTTTGGGGAAGCAGTGTAGCAGCCAGTGTGGGTGATGCCATGGTTAAGGAGTATGACTCCATTACCAGTAACAATGTATGGGAAGTTGTCCCAAGACTAGTGGGGTAGTTAGTGGTGGGATCCAGGTGGGTCTACGAGGTGAAGTATAAAGAAGATGGGACTATGGAGAAACACAAGGCTAGATTTGTGGCCAGAGGGTTCTCTCAGGTGGAGGGGATTGACTATGATGAGACCTTTGCACCAGTCCCAAGGTACTCTTCCATTAGATCCGTCCTTGCACTCTTAGTGAAAATGGGATGGAAGATACATCAAATGGATGTAAATACAACCTTTCTCAATGGAGTTATTGAGGAATAATTGTACATTAAGAAGCCATAAGGTTTTGAGACCTTAAACATGGAATCACATGTGTGCTGACTCAAGAGAGAATTGTATGGGCTGAAGAAAACACCTCATGCTTAGCACACCAAGATTGATAACTATTTCACCGGGTTGGGCTTCACCAAGAGTGAAGCAGATGCGAACCTTTATCACACTATGGTTGATGGTAATATTTTGATTGTTTTACTTTATGTTGATGATCTGATACTGATATGTGATGAGCGGCTCATAAAATCTTGCAAGAGAATTTGAGATGAAGGACATGGGGCTCTTGCACTATTTCCTTGGGTTGGAAAGATGGAAAAGAGATGGGGAGCTATTTGTATCTTAGGAAAAGTATGCCAAGGAGATTCTGAGGAAGTTCAACATGGAGGGAAGCAAACCCATGAATACTACTCTTGCAAGAAACTGGAGGAATGAGGATGCTACTTCGGGCGAAGTAGTGGATGCTACTGTTTACAGGCAGCTAGTGGGTTCACTAATGTATTTGGTGAACACACGAACCGACATATGATACACAGTTAACCAGCTAAGCTAAGATATGCTTAATTTGACCAAGCTCTTTTGGAAGGAAGGGAATCATGTGTTGAGATATATCAGGGGCACTACAGAGTATGGATTATGGTATATACAGACAAAGGGAGTAAAGCTTCAAGGCTACACTGATGAAGATTGGGAAGGGCGTCCATCCGACCGAAAGAGAACATCAAGAGGCGTCTTCAACGTAGGATCAATAACAGTTTCTTGGTACAACAGGAAATAGAGATCAATTGAACTCAGTTTAGGAGAGGCAGAGTACTTGGCAGCCAGTCAGGTAGCATGCGAGGCCATCTGTATGGGGATGATACTTTTTGGTTTGTTTGGTCAGCAAATGGATCTGACGGTGATACATTGTGATAACCAGAGTTGCAACAAACTCTTGGTTAATCTAATATTCCATGACAGGTCCAAGAATATTGATATCCGGTATCACTATCTCTGATATTGTGTTCAAAGGAGGATTATGTCATTAGAGTACATTCCCACAGAGGAGCAAGATGCAAACATCTCGATGAAGGCACTGGAAAGAAGAAAGTTTGAATTCCACAAAGACATGATCAAGGAAAAAAATAATCCCTTTCTTTTTTATAGGGAGTGTTGAAATGACACCCCAAAGCGGGGCTTATAATTTAATTTTCCCTTAATTAAATTGGAAGAGAAATTGTAATTTCATCTCATAACAACTTATATTAGATAACTAAGTCAAAATGACTAAGTTAGCTTAGGAATTCGAGTTGAGGGTCAGAGAGGATGCATGTAGAGTGATTCCATGATTTAAGGGGGTCCAATTGTAGTTATGCATGAGTTGTAATTAGTTAATACAAGAAATTGAGTTAAAATTAGTTTAACTAGTTCTAACTGAGTGATGAGCTAGCGAGAGGTCTAGTGAATTAAATTTGATTTAATTCACAATGAGTGATAAATGAGTTAACTGATAATTTGCTATAAATAGTTGTGGCATTTTAGTTCTGAGGAAGACCTAGTTGAGACAGAGGTTAAAGGGGAGATAACTATCAGTTGTATAATTAGAAAATTGTACAGGTCAGTTATAGACTTAGTTGGAGGCCTAGGAAGGATCACACAATTATTACAAGGGATTTTCCTATTTAATAGGGCCTTAATTTCTCAAGGGCTGCATGAGAAAGGAAGGTTGAGAAGAGGCAGAGAATTGGCTAAGTATTTTTCTGATTTTTCCTAGATCAGTGTGAGACAGTTGGGAGAGTGCAGGAGTTCTCTTGTGAGAGAAAGAATTGTATTGTTTCATGATCCTTGACTTTATAAAATATACATATAGCGGGGTTTTAGGTGGCATTATTTCCCTAGATAAATCTTGTGTTGTGCAATTGATTGTCTCTTTCTCTTTCATGTTATGTGATTATGCGATCATGTTTTATTTCCGCAAATTGTAGAAGGGATTTTGTATCTTGTTTTAGTACATTATAATATCAGATTGAATCCCGTGGTTTGATTTTCTACATATACTGGTTGTAACTTCAAGCAAGACGAGCTTATCTTGAAAAATTATAATGTTCCTTACCCACCAAAAATTATAAATCAGTAAAGAGGGGAAAACTACAAATTCCTACATAGATTTATCTTGAATCTAGCGTTGAATACAATCCTCTAGTTAATCATTATTCCAGTCCACCGATGTAGGAATAAGAGATGCTTTGAAAAATTTCCTAATGTGAACTACATATGGGAAAGAAATAAAAATATGAGAAATTTTTTCACAATCATTAAAACAAAGCACACAACTATTAGGCCTAGACCAACCACATTTCTATAGATTTTCCCATGACGAAAATTTAATTCTGAGAGCGAGCCAAAGGGTCATTTTACATTTTAGGGTGCTTTGGATTTTCCATAGGAATCTCCACCACCAATTGATATGCCCATTAAAATTTTCCTCGAAGTTTGCCTTGTATCCCAACTTTGTTCTACATTCGCCTAAAAAAAACACCAACTTATTAGTTATTCATAATTAAATTAATTTTATCAAACATTATATGTAAATTTAATAATTGTAAAGTACCCAGTTTTTACTTTAAAATTATATATAATTGTGATGTGAATTGTATTTTTATTAAAAAAAAAATATATATTTATGTAAAGTGGTTAGTGCTTATCAGATATTTTGATATTCATTTATGATAGCCATGTAATTTGTGTGTTTATAATATATTTTGATATTTATGAAAAATGGCTTGTGTGTTTATTCAAAAATTTGATATGTATGTTACATGGGGCATAAAATAGATGGTGATGGGGTGTACTATTAAGGCACTCCATGATGTGAAGGTCACATATTCGAAACTATGTGGGAAAAAAACTAGCCATGTTAAGGGTTGGTTTGGCCCAGATTGGGTGCGATCCCCGATTGATTTTGGCAGCTTAAATGCCTTTGGGTCATGGTTTCTCAAACCAAAGGTTAAACCTGCAGTCATCTCAGGAATCACACAACTTCTATTTGAAATTTTTATTTATTGTTGAAGATACTTGTTAGAAGAATCAATAAAAAAGAATCAAAATTTTTATTTTAAATAAGAAATTAGTGTTTTTGTAATTTTAATATTATAGCTATAGTAATAAAGTAAATTAAGAGAGCTATATATATATATATATATATATATTAAAAAGGAAATAAAATTATTCACTAATGCAAATTCCCCTAAAGATTTTTTTTTTTTTTTTAACAAGAACCCACAGTAACTATTATGTTAAAAGACACTAACTCGCTAAAGCTCAATTTAGATACATGATTTACATAAGCAAGTTGAAACCAATGGACATGGTTGTAATGGAGTATGTATCAATGACCATCTACAAAATTCTGACCCTGAAGCTTTTGGACAAAATGCTACAATATCTAAAATATTCCATTTGTACATTTGCTAATACTAACCTAAGAAAAACCAAACTCACAAGGCATCCACCCATTTTTCCCCTTCCCCCAAAGTTCACCTTAATTTAGCCTTAACCCCAAATTATTCATGTGATTAACCTTAGAGTTGTTTGATCTAAGAACATGGAAAATTTTGTTCTTGAGGATAGACTCAGACAATTGATAAATCTACTTGAAAACCTATCTAAAATTTGTATATGATGGGAAAGATACTGAATATAAATGGTGAATTATATTCACGGAATCACCAAAAATAATCACCTCCTAAATTCCCAAATTCACAATTTACCTCAAATCCTGATATAAGGCACATGCTTCAACAACATTGTTGGAAGTGTGGCCTAAACCTGAGACATACCTATGTTCTTCTTGATTCTCTGGGCAAAAAAATACACTTCCCCCCTCCTTGCTCTGCCATCCTTGGGTTCCTTTTGCTACTCCATTGAAGCATAAGAAGAAATTTTCATGCTCCAAGAGCCACTTATCAAATTACTCCTTAGATAAAATTACTTTCTAGCTCTCGTTGAGATGTGTTTTCACTGTGATGTCCCACTTTGGATCAAAAAATTAATCCATTATGATTCCTCTGCATCAAAATTTTGATCCTCTTCATTCATTTTATTAGCCCAAATATATTATCCAAGAAACCCTATTGTTGATCCCGCCATCTTGATGACATCCATCCTTTCAACTTAAAAGACAACCTGATTTCTGGCTAGCCAAACTTTTCAACATACATATTTAGGTAGTACTTCCTAGATTCTCTTCATTAATTTTTTCCCTGCAAAAGAGCCACTATAACATTTTCCAAATTTTCCCAACAAGTCTTATAGTGAAGAAGGACATATTACCCTTGATTTTAACTAATATAAGATCACTCCCATAATTAAAGTGAGAAAGGGAATCCCAAGAGGATATTATCTATATTTTCATCAATGTGCTTGCACAAGGTGCACCAAAAAAGTCCAACAATTCCCATTTTCAATACATTCTCAGCTATTAGGATCTTCTAATGAGCTAATGTCCCGCAAAAAATATTAGTTTTTGGGAGGCATTTCGAGCTCCAAATAAAGGCCCAAAGTTGAAAAGACATAGGTATAATATCAAGGAAGAGCAAATATTTATAACCCCTTTTAACAAAATACAAATCACATTCCCAACCTCGAGAGTCTTGATTTGACAAGGAGGAAGGAGCACATCTAGCAAGAGTAGATTCAAGATAATATTTGCAAATACTAACAATGTTACCCAGAATGCTACTTGAGGCCCAACTAAACCAATGCCTATTAGACAACTGGGAGGAGATATCTCACAAAGAGATTTTATATTGGGAAATTATCCCATTACGCTGGGGATGAAATAGAGGATTTGAACCTAGAGGAGGAATTTCCAAAATTCCTTCAATCTAAAAGGTTATTGATTTCCCATTTCCTAGAATTTAATATATCCTAGATCTAATTAAAGGAATTGAAGCCAAGATTAAATGCCATATCTGGGAGTTTCCTTTATTGTGAGGGATATGATCAATATAATAATCTCTCGCCCCATTACGATATTTTTTATGAAGTACCTGTTTCCACCAATCATTATCTCATTGTGATTAGCCACCAAACTAGGTTTTCCCCAAGGGCTATATTCATTAGAAGAGGGTCTCTTATTCCCAAAGCCCTAATGGATTTTGGAAGCCTAACCACCTTCCAATTCACTAGATGAAACCTTTTAGAATTTTTCATGCATCCTTGCTAGAGAAACCACTTGAGTTCTTGAGCCATTTGTTGCCCGACTAAGATGGGGGGCGACATAGTTGAGAACTGGAATATAGGAAGGGATGAAAGGAAAAATTGAGGTAGAATTAATATTATAGTTGGATTTATCCAATGAGCCTATGATTGCTCAAATTTGGACTTAAAATTTTAAATAACATAACCCCAAGAAGGGCAAGGGAACATTTTGAGACATATGGGCAAGCCCAAATATTTGAAATTGGTTCACTCATCCCTTCTTGTTATCCCCAAAATTATTAAGATCCTTACATGCAATAGCTTGCCGACATTCCAAGAATACAAAATACTTTTGCCCTCATTTATCAATCCCCTTGAGACTCGAACAAAATAATCCAAAACATATTTGAAGCGTCGTGCTATAATGCAAGAGGCACCACCAAGAAAGATCGTGTCATCAATGAACTAGGTGTAATTTTTCTCTTTTATACCTTATGAGAATCAGATTCCAAGGAGAGAGTGACATCTTCATTCAAATTCCAGCTTCCTACTCAAGGATTCAACAATGAGAAGGTAAAGAATGGGGGAAAGGGGGCACCCACTCCTGAGGCCCTTAGAAGCTTTAAAGAAACCAATCATAGATCCATTAACAAGTGGGGCAATCCAAAGCCCAAAAATACAAGCATTGATCTAAGAGATAAAAACAGAAGAGAAGTAATTTTTCTTAAATATCAAAGAGAAAAGAATGACACACACGGTCAAAGGCATTGGTCATATCTAAGTTTATGACGATCCCTTTGTCTCCTCTAGACTTGCTAGAGTGTATGGCATCCTGTAATAAAAAAACTTATCCATCAAATGTCTCTTACTAAAAAACCCTCCTTGATTTTGATAGATCATATTAGGAAGACGTCTCTGAGCAATAGTCTTGGTAATAATCTTATATGAGAAATTACAAATAGAAAGAGTTTTGAAGTGAGAGAAAGAAGATGACCTTACATATTTAAGAAGCAGAGCAAGGAAGGCCAAATTGAGAGTGCCCCACATTCAATTAAATTTTTGGATGAAGTCCACCACTTTGATCAAATCATATTTAATTGTATTCCAAAATTTCTAGAAAAAGTGTCCCATGAAACCATAAGGACCATGAGCTTTATCTGGATCACAGGACTAAACCACCATCCAAATTTCTTCTTTCCTGATAGGGAACAAAATATTGACGTTATTCGATTTTAAAACTAGCTTAGGGAATATGGCCTAAAAATACTTCCATACGTGACTCTATTTTTCCATTCCCTCATTTTTTATTACTATACATGCTGCTCAAATATATTGTATTAAATTGACTATTGATTTAATATTAATTTAACTGTGATTTAAAAAAAATAAAAAAATTACAAAATGAAATTTTAACAAAATATTTTTAAATTTTTATAAATTATTTTATTTTGATTTATCCATAATACAATTGGTTATTTATTTTCACATGTTATTACAAAGTTCATGGGAAAATGGCGAAGCTTATTTTCTATTCCATCAGCGCATAAATGTGTCAAGGTAGGAAACACCCACAATAAGATTATGTACCTACTTTAATCCTACAGTAAGAATTTCCTGTCCTCGTACATTTATGAATCGATGACCTAAAAAATAAACTTCTCCTTGAAAAATCGGCCACATGAATACCATGAGAAAAGTATGATTACCTCTCCTCTCTTCCATACAACACTAACATGATTTCAAGTTTATATTTTCAATACATAAAATATTCTGAATGATTTAAAGTTTTGAAGTTCATTTATTTAATAATTTGCGCTTAACCATGCCACTGTACTGCACTGGGAAGTTAGGGTCATGTAAATGACTGTGTTAATGAACTCATTGTGGAAACTTTCAATGCATTTATTTATCTGTACTAAAATGTGTGCATAGGGAGTAGTCTACCCAGGAAATGTTTTAGCCCGGAGATGCCGCCCATCGGAAAACATTTCCTGCGGGCTAGCCGCAGAGACGTTGCCGATTGTGATTGGGGATCACCGCCTGACCTGTCAGAGAGTCGCCCATTCCGCTTCTGCCTGGGGATCACAACTCTGTCAGAGTTGTCAGAGTAGTGTCTTTGGCGAGGAGTTAATGAAGTTGGCAGGTAGCCCTTCGGCGAGCAGTTAATGAAGTTGGCAGGTAGGTGAGTGACGTTGCT